>JAOTAY010021837.1:0-10066 GCA_025629805.1 Erythroxylum baracoense | reverse complement strand
TGCCATCTTCGCGGGGCACGGATCCGGGTATCACTGTCGATATCGGGTTCGGGTCTGGCGGGAGTTGGGGTGTTACAATTAATTAGGGTGCGTGATTATAACTCGAAAAAGAGTAATCCCCCCTTTGATAGTCTAAAACCAACACCCCTTTAACACATAAATGGCTAGGTTAGCATTAACGATAGGAAGAATCCCCTCTCTCATAATTTGGTAACTTTTTTTGGTTGATTTCCATTGTCATTTTTTTTGCTCGATTTCAATTTATTTTTGTGTTAAATTTAAGAATTAATTTCTTGATAATCATTTTCCCGTATTTACATTTTTGTGTAATTTTTTTTCATTTTATTAATTTTCTTAGCCTTAGATAATGTAGGATTAGATTAGTTCACACCTCCTTATAGGATCAACTCTTTACATTCTACATTTCATGACTCGTGCACTTACAGTATTTGAGGGCTATAAATTGTAAAGCTTGCTTAACATCCAACAAGTTTTTGGCGCTGTTGCCGGGGAGGCATAGGATTAGTTTAATTCTTTTAGTCTAAGGATTAAGAAATTAAAACAAAAAAAGAAGTTTTGGTGTGGTGTAGAAGACACATCAATTTAGACAACACTAGGCAACTATGATGAGTCCAATAGGTTAAATGATGGAGGAAATACATTATAGGAATCAAAGATCCTTGTGGACTTTAATGAGGAACAATTTGCTTGGAGAAGTCATCATTCTTATTGGAACACGTACAATCTGGGTTGGTAGAATCACCCAGATTTTTGTTGGTTTGACAATGTAAGGACTCATTTGGGACATCAAGACCTATTCAAATTTTAGCAAGATAAGTCCATTTCATGAGATTCTAAATTGGAAAAGATTATGGATAAGCTCATGAATATGGAAGAGGCCTAGAAGAGACTGGAAAAGAAGTTTGAGCTAGTAACAGAAGATTATGCCTCTTTTATTCACAACCTAAAGGTTCAAATAGGCCAACTTTCTAGGGAGTTTTGTAAGAGAAGTATGGAAAAATGTCTGTGCAATATGAAAGTAAATTCAATAGAGCAATGTAAGACCACCACATTTAGGAGTGAGAAAGAGCTAGGAGAATCAACGGATAGACTAGCTAAAACCCACCTTGTAGAAGACCAAGAGAAGTATAAAAAGGATAAAGAAAAGAATAATGATCCTCTATACATTGCCCCTCCACCCTCATTTAAGAGAATTAATGTGCTCGAATCTTTTAAGAAGTAAGAAGAAGAAGAATAGAAGACAATGGACATAGAGCTTGAAGCAGGTAAGAAAATTTCTGTTTATGAAGTGGAAGTTGAAGAGGAGATGAGGGTGACTGAGGAAGAGCAGGAATAGATCACCCTCTCATAAAACAAACTGCTGGATTCATTAGAAGATTTAGGGAGTTTCATTATTCCCTATTTTATGGAAATTTTTTTAGTAAAAAGGACATTATTGAATTTAATTGATTTTCTCAACTTCATCAATATTGTCCTTCTGATCATCTTGTAATTTGTAGCTTATTTGTAGGCTACAAAACTATCATTGGGCAATATGGGTGGAAGCAAGCCACTCATATTTGATCCTGGCTGAGTTTTAAATGATGCAATGTTAAGCTAATGACCATAACTTAGTACATTTGGAAGTTAGATTTCAATTGTGTGTAATTAGACTTGTTTCAAATTTTGACAAATAAGTCTTAATGATTTGGGTTGGTTTGGATTACTAACTCTCTCACTCTTTTGAATCAATTATAAGAAAGGAAAATAATCTTGGTGTCAAGCAGATTTGGTCTCAACACTATCGCCATCACCACCTCCATCACCATGATGGTTTTGTGTTCTAACCCTTTCTCTTTTAAATTCTTTCTTTATGTTTTGTTTTGTTTTATATGTATTCTTACCTTATGTGATGTTTGTTTGCTCTTTTCACATTGAGGACAATGTGTTATCTAAGGGTGGGGAGGGTTATGTGTAAGTATGTTTTTATTTTGAGTGTGAATTTTGTGTTTTGTATACTAGTTGTTTAGTTTTGCATGTTGTTACTTGTGTGTATATATCAATGGCTAGGACTTATCGAAGGCGATTTAACCTTAAACATAGTCTTTTAGGTTGTGAAGATTTATTAGCTTATGAAATTAGTGACATAGGTTACTTTGGTTAAATATAAATGTAATTAAGTTTATTCATACTAGGAATTTGCCACATTCATTTATAATTTTAGGCCAATAGAATAAGTAGCTTCGTTAGTACCTTTTCATGAGAATTACTAACTAATGAAATAAAGATGATGATGATAATATTAAGTGTGTAAATCACAAGCAAGTAACTATTCCAATGGCCTTTGCATTATGAATATAGCTAGTAGCCAGTTAAGAATGTGATGTAACTGAGTAATCGAATCGACATGGTTACAAACGTGTGCCTTCATGTCAAAAGGCTATAATGACATTCCAACCAAGTAGCTTAATAAAAACATGACGTAGTTGAGTAACCGAATCGATATTCATCACAAATATTTGCCTTGATGTAAAACATTAGTCAAAATAAAATAACTAGACTACTACTATAGCAATGGTGAATTTAAGTTGATCCCACAGAGAGTGTATAAAGTTGTTCAAATGAAATTAATCGGTATTTAGGTTTGAGGGGTTTTAGATTTAGAAAATAAAATGAAACTAGATTAATAAAAACAAATTAAAGAAAACATGCGAAAATGATAAAAACGGGAAATTTGGTAGGAACTCGGTTATTTGGTTCAATCTTAGCCTGCACCTTAATTAAGCATATTTTATTGATTTGTTGTTCTCAAAGCTCTCCTAACAACTATTAATCGTGTCTTAATAATTAACCTGAGTTTTCACTTAGGTTTTGTTTAATCAAGAAATGATCATTAATTAAACCTTACCACCGAATAACCTAGGATATGATCTTTAAATATAATTAGGCAGTAGCATTACGAATTAGGAAAACCAATTAAGCAAGGCAACAACCACATATGATGCGTCATTTAACTTAGTCATGTTATCTTTAATGATTACGCATCATTAGTCACCACAGATGAATTTCAATATTACAATTACGGATTATATCGAAATTCTAACAATGGGTTTGTAATTAAACAATTCAATGAATGCATTAAAATCATCCTTTCACAATACCCAATGAGTTCATACATAAATAACTGAACAATGACGAAAATTCAGTTATCCATATGTAACCTAAATCCATATGCTTAGGATAACATTGTTATCAATTCAATAGGAGAGAAAGAAATAACAAAAATATGAAATACACTTAACCCGGGTCATCGGCGTCGATGTCATCTCAGAACCGACGTTAAAAACTTAGCCTTCCATGGATCTCTCCAAACAAGATGCTTCAACCCCTCCAAAAATATCCCCAACTGAAGACCCCTGTAGTGCCTCCACTCCTCTCTATTTCTATCACAAGCTTCTATCATCTACTGTTCACTGATGTGACGAATTAACTTGGTTGGCCACGCTACTATTCACACTTTAAAAACCTACGGACCCCTTCTATTGAACATAACCTTTTTCTCTATTTAACGCAAACGTTTGTGTTGAACGTAGACATTGCGTCTGTGATTCCCATTTGCTATGCTATCATTTTGTGCTGCTGCTTCCCATCTTCACTGCTTCGTTTTGATCATGGACTGCTTCCTTCTCAACATAGACGCTTGCGTCTGTGCTTCCCATTTTCTACATTATCGTTTTGTGCTGCTACGTTATCGTTTTGTGCTGCTGCTTCCCATCTTTGCTACGTCATTTTGATCATGGACTGCTTCCTTCCAGCTGCCTTCATCTGCTTCCAGCGTTGCCATTTTGTCTCATTTAATTCCTAGCTGTTAATTAATGTAATTGCATGCATAATGCATACAGCTCACATTATTTACACTTTTTTCTTTTAATTTTCTTCTTGTCTTTTAATATCTTTTTCTTGCTCCATGAAGACAAGTGAAAATTAATCTTCGAAAAATGGCTCAAATATCGTGCTTTCAACTCACTTTAA
Source organism: Erythroxylum baracoense (assembly GCA_025629805.1). NCBI lineage: Eukaryota > Viridiplantae > Streptophyta > Magnoliopsida > Malpighiales > Erythroxylaceae > Erythroxylum > Erythroxylum baracoense. The sequence goes on along the minus strand of JAOTAY010021837.1, from coordinate 6,034 downwards.
CTTCTTTGCTTCCGAATTGTGCCTAAAATCACATATGAGTCAAAGCGAGTATCTTAAGCAATTTCATGTTAATAATCACTAAGTGTTATGGAATAATTTCATAATCAATAAAGCACCTATCAATTTCCCCTACACTTAGCTTTTGGTTGTCCTCATGCAAAACATTAAAATTAAGCTCAACGACCCAAAATTTGATTCATTTCTTATATGTTCCAAGAATAGATAATCATAAATAAAGATGAATGACTTTCAAAAACCATAGCAAGAATTTAACATTCCAAGCTTTTACTCAAGATCAATCAACATTCATCATCTTCAAAAACTAAGCACTCTAATGATAGACTCGAAAAATGTGTTTAACTAAAATATATCCACGGGCACACTCAACACCATTCATGATCATGACAATCCACAACTTTACATATCATTTCATTTCTCCACCACTAAAGGTCACATGCAAAATCATAAATCCAAGGACTTTTTAGGGTTGTAATGTTGGAAAATGTGAGGTGAGATCTATTTAGGTCAAGTAGCATGAAAGTCATTAAAGCTAGTGAAACAAATGCAAAAATCATTATGACATCAAGTGCACCAGTTCACACTCATACCTAACTAGGTACCGTCTGCTATGACGAATGCAACAGTTATATTTCACAACTCATTTCAGCTCTCACATATAACCACATAAAGCATATACCAATCTGAAGGAATCACTCATACAATTTATGTCAACCAGTACATTGAAACTACAAGAGTGAACCTTCTAAGCCAAAATCCACCTCATATTCAACATATTCAAATAACATATTCATTACAACTCTAAGAAGATGCATTAATTATGAATAACTTTGCAAACTCATATTTACTTCCTCCTTGATAAATTTATTTAAACAAAAATTTTTTATTCTTTTTCTTTTTCTTTCTTTCTTTCTTTTTCATTTTCTTTTCTTTTCTTTTCTTGTGCTTTTTCTCTTTTCTTTCTTTCTTTTCATTTCTTCTTTTTTTAACATTAAAAGAAGCTAAATTAACATGGGAATTTCAATGAGAAGACATAACAAAACATCCCAACATTAACCAACCCACACATATGTACATCCCTACACTTACACTTTTGTACATCCACAAACTCACCAATCACAAATGTTCCACTAGATTTATGGCTTGAGTAGGACATTTGGTTAAGTATAAAGTATGTAATATGGTTGCTACAAAAAGAAAGGCTAATAAGGCTCAAAGGGGGCTTATCAAAGGAAAAAAAACATGTCAATAGGGTAGGTTATTTAGCTAATTTGGTTCGGAAAAACAATGAATGCCTAATCATATCCACGTTAATACATATGATAAAAATGTGGTCTCGAATAGAAATTCAAGGCAAAATCAGGATGTACATGTCATGAAGGTTACGCGTGATGAAAAGACAATGAGACTGATATAAATGTGTCAGTAAAATAAGGCTCAAAATCTCATTGGCTTTGTCTATCACCAGTCACTACTCTTCTAAAGATATTGCAAATTGACCAACTGCAAAAGTAAAAGTACATGCTAAAGTTGAAATTCTCTAGTCAATTCACACTCTAATCATCACCATATAGTCCTAGAATTAATAGAAAATAAGAAAATGTTTGTTTTATTTGTTTTATTCTTTCTCTCATTTTGATTGAAAACTTAAAACAAGCAAGAAATAAACTAACATAAAAATACACACGCTAATAAAAAGTAATATGGAAATGTAGAGAAAAGAAATTTACTTCTCTTAGGTTACCTCCCAAGAAGCACCTTAGTTTAGGGTCGCTGGCTCGACTCCACACTTCCTTCACGTGACAAAATTATGATCTTCAGGTATTACAGTTAGTGCCACTTCCACGTGAGGTTGCTCTAGATAGGGCCTTATTTGATCATCATTCCCATTTAGCGTGCTCCCTATCCTTAAACTTTCGATCTCTACTGAGCCCATGCTTTCTTGAAAGATCTCAAATGTCTTTTCACCTTTTTCTTCCTCGTTTAATTCCTCTAACCTGTTAGGTAAAAGTAAAGAGTCATTCTCAATAACAAAATAGAACTCAGTATTTACCTCTGAGCTAAAATATGTATCATTTTCTGCTTTGAGCTCCTTGTCAACTTCTTGTTCACATGCAATTCCTTGAGTATTGCTCTCAAAATTCTCAAGCTCCTCATCACTCTGTAAGGTTTCCATATAACGTCCATTGGGTATACCTTGGGTTGATATGGCTGATCCTCTTCCATTTGTGATTCTAGGTAGATGATTCTCGTTGCCATCTCACCTAACTAGCTTGCCACATTGTGGTTTCTAGACATTATATGCCTTATTTCTTGCTAGAACTGTTGCAACTACTATTGTAGGCTCTGTTAAAAATGGAGATTGTTAGCAATCACAACATTAATCAACTATTCCAGAGATGTACCTGAATTGTGATAAGAAACTTTTAGTTTATACCAGAATTGTTGTGCATCTTGCAAACTGTCATGGAAGTAATTATGATGGTTATCCCATCCATAACCAAAGTTAGGTTGAGCATTCCAACCTTATTTATAGGATTGAGAGTAAGAATTAAAGAAAAAGTTACTTCCATCCATGAATTTTTTTAAATCACAAATATGAAACAAAAAATGAAAGATCACAAAATAACTGAAAAAATCAATTACGAACAAATATATAAAAAACACTAATTAAATCATAAACAAAAACTAAACACCGTACTCCTTGACAATGGCACCAAAATTGACAGCGCGTCATAACACTAGTTAAAATAAAATAACTAGACTACTATTATAGCAATGGTGAGTCTAGGTCGATCTCGCAGAGAGTGTGTGTAAAGTTGTTGAAATGAAATTAATCGGTGTTTAGGTTTATGGGAGTTTGGATTTAGAAAATAAAATGAAACTAGAATAATAAAAACAAATTAAAGAAAACATACGAAAAATGATAAAAATGAGGAATTTGATAGGGACTCGGTTCTTTGGTTCAATCTCAGCCTACCCTAATTAAGCATATTTCATTTATTAACAGTTCTCAAACCTCTCTTAGTAAATATTAATCGTGAGTTAATAATCAACCCAAGTTTTCCCTTAGGTTTTATTTAATCAAGAAACGACCATTAATTAAACCTAACCATCAAAGAACCTAAGATACGATCTTTGGGTTTAATTAGGTAGTAGCATTAGGAATTAGGAAAACTGATTAATCATGTCAAAAATCACATACGATACATCATTTAACCTAGGTCATGTTATCCCTAATGATTACAAATCATTAGTCGCTACAGATGAATTTCAACAAAACAATTACATATTATATCAAAATTCTAGCAATGGGTTTGCAATTAAATGATTCAATGAATGCATTAAAATCATCCTTTCACGATACCCAATGAGTTTATACATAAATAACCGAACAATAATGAAAATCTGATTATCTACACACAACCTAAATATATATGCTTAGGATAACACAATCAATTCAATAGGAGAGAAAGAAACAACAAAAATATGAAATACACTTAACTTAGGTCATCAGCATCGATGTCACCTCTGAACTGGCATCGAGAACTTAGCCTTCCGTGGATCTCTCCAAACAAGATGCTTGAGCCCACCCAAAAATGTCCCTAACCGAAGACCCCTGTAATGCCTCCACTCTTCTCTATTTCTGTCGCAAGCTTCTACCAGCTACTATTCACTGATGTGACGAATTAACTTGGTTAGTCACGCTACTATTCACTCTTTAAAAACCTATAGACCTCTTCTATTAAACACAGACATCGTCTGCATTTAATGTAAACACTACGTCTGTTCTTTCCATATGCTACGCTATCGTTTCGTGCTGCTGCTCTCCATCTACGCTACGTCGTTTTGGTCATAGACTACTTCCTTCTAGCTACCTTCATCTGCTTCCTGCACTGCTGTTTTGTCTCATTTAATTCCTACCTATTAGTTAACATAATTGCATGCATAATCCATACATCTCACGATCTTTACATTTTTTTTATTTTCTACTTGTCTTTTAATTTCTTCTTGTTACTCCATGAAGAGAAGTAAAAATTAATCTTCGAAAAATGTCCCAAATATCGTGCTTTTGATTCACTTTAACTTTTTTGCTTTCGAATTGTGCTTAAAATCACATATGAGACAAAGTGAGTATCTTAAGCAATTTTAGGTCAACAATCACTAAGTATTATGGAATAATTTCATAATCAATTAAGAACCTATTAGTTCATGTTAATAAAAAGGTAGTTGTAGTGATTACCCAGGGTCGTCTCCTACGGAGGTGAAATTAGTTAACTAAAATTAATTTTGAATTAAAAATAAAAACAATGCAATCCTAAACACTCTATCCTGAATTGTTGAGTAAAAGTTTTAAAGAAAATCACAAAATTAGAATGAAAAGTAAAATGATTTAATTGAAAACACAGACAAGTAGAAGTCGAAGTGGAAAACTCTTGAGAATTAATTTCACTAATTTAATCTCCTATGCATAATTAAGGGAAAATAATTGGAAAGTTATCTTGCTAAAATTAATTGTTGGGTTCTAAATCAACTCGAATTCAACAAGTTATCATAAGAATTAACTATGGAAACCTGACTACTAATTACCACTTAAGTTAATATATTTCTAATTCATAACCTAAACGTCTATAGTTTCTAGTTCCATATTAGACTTCTCCTCTCGATTCTTCATTTAACACCAAAATGATGCAAAGTTTGAACGTACTATTACATCCATTCAGTTAAGAAACTATAGCAAACATAAGATAACAATACAATCCGTCAAATATTTGACTAAAATAGCTACATTAATCTCAAGAAAAAGAGATCATCCCATCATAGTATAATCATGATTCATCATCTCCATACACTTCAGTCCTATATTACTGTCAATAGAAGTATTAAATCAGTAAAACAGTGAATACTAAATGAACTATAAAAAGATAACAATATCAGTTGGTTAAGCTAACAAGTAATAAGTTCAGTAAATAAACAAGAAACAAAGCAACAGATGAAAAATAGAATGAGCAAACAAGGATCGGATGAGGGAGTGCGATTGGTCTCCTACCCCTCTCAAGTTTCCCGCATTAGCTCTCGCTTTTTGCTTCAGCTTGTTCTCATCCAACCAAATGGTTACTCAAGTTCAATGGATTCAGTTCCAGCTCTCGCTTTTGACCTCTGTCTCTAGCTTCCACCTCTTTGCTTTGTTTTTCTCTTCTTCACCGACTCACTCTGTTTCTCTTCTTTGTTTCTCTCTTCTTTCTATCTATCTCCCTGTGCCTCATGAGTGTATGTGTGTAAAGAGTGAAGAGTGAAGAATGAGATGTAGAATGATTCCCCTTCGCCACCACCCTCTCCTTCTATTTGTAGTATGCTCCTAGGTCTAAGGTTTCATGCCCTCAACCTTTACAATTTCCACGAAATAAATAAAACAATTACAAGGAAATTAATGTGTGAAAGGGGTCACCGTTGTGACTTATAAGTCATAGTCGTGACATGTAAGTCACGGCTGTGACTTACATGTCATAGAATTACATGGCATAACTGTGACTGCCATATAAGTCACTTTTGAATTTGTGACTTACACATGCATGGTTTTTGTATGTAAGTCACGAATGTGACTTACAAATACACGACTGTGCATGTAATTATGACTTACATACATAATTCTTCTTGTTTAGTTTATGCCACATTCACAAAATAATTTGATTAAGATTCATGCTACATCCACACCAATTTCACTCAATATATCTCACATTTGGATCAAAACGTAAGGATTTATAGCCAAAATCAAGATATGAAGGCAATTAAAAGCAATCAAAACTAGACACAACATGGATCTTTCGACGCTGTTGTTCATGGTAAAACTTATCTACTAGTTTTACGCTAAAAATAGCAAGTAAACAGGTCATAACTTATAGCAAAAACAACAGATATCTGTCCCATAAGGATTGATACCTAGACACCGCTTAATTTAGACACAACTTTGTTTAAGAAACTAAATTATGAAATGCAAATAATCTGGAAAATTAAA
>JAOTAY010021836.1:0-10071 GCA_025629805.1 Erythroxylum baracoense | reverse complement strand
GAGTAAGGTTGGATGCCGCGGTATGTCCCGCAAACACACGCCGCCGACCTAAGGGCGGGGTGTGGGGTCCAACAATTGTAATTTATGTAAAGTTTAAGGGCAATTTGGTAAATTTCGAAATTTATGGTCAAGGATCCAATTGAACCATTTTATAAGTACTTTGGAGTGTAATGATTTATTTTGGATTCAATTGGAGTAGAATTCAACTGTGAACTGAAGGAATTAAACGAATAGTATATTGAAAGGATGTAATTGAAATAAATTAGAAGTTGTGTAAATAGTGACCAAATTCATGGAAGGAGTTAATTGAATAACTAAATAAAAGATGTTGGTGTGAAATAAAATAAAGGAAAGATGAGAGTTAGTGGGAGACAAAAATCTTGACATGGACAAATGAAATGGTAACATGTGGCATTTTAGGTGAGATTGATAAGAAAAAGGAAGAAAACTATATGCTTTCTTCTCCATTCTTCATTTCAACCAAGAGAAAGAGGAAAAGAGGGAGAGAGAAAACCTTGAAGCTTCGGTTATGGGAGTTTGAATGAGAGAGAAAGATTTGCTTGGATTTTTAGCAAAATCTAGTGAGATTTAGACTTAGTGCAAGAAGAGAAAATGGTGGGAAATGAAGAGAGCTAGAGAATGAGCCAAGTTTGATTCTATTTGGAGGAAAAGAGAAAGGATTGCAGAATTTGTTAAGGTAAGAAAATGATTCCTTTTGGTTAGAAATGACTTTGGTTTGGAGAAATTAAGCTAGAAACCTAACTTTTGTTTATGGTTGTAAAATGGGTTTTGTCAGCTATGAAACCTAAGGTTTAATTCTTGGTATATGAAAATTGTATATTTGAATTTGCAAGGAAAAGAATTGATTTGGAGAGATCGGAAGCTAAAGGAAATAATTGGTTTAGTGGAAAGTGTAGAGAATTCAAGATAAGTTCTTGAATTTTTTTAAAGTTAGATTAGTTAGCTAAGTTTAATTGGTTATGTGATTATTCATTTGATAAGCTTAAGTATTTAGCTTTGTATTAAATGTATATTATTGTTTTTAGTGTGCTTGAACAAAAGGAAATAGAAGGCAAGTAAATCTGGCAAAGAGGAGCAGCTTAAGGCATTAAAACAAGTAACAGGTGGGAATACCTTAGTATGCTTGGAGAAATCCAAAGAGTGTATGCTGTGTGCATTACTTGATTCGTCTACTTCACTAAAAATCAAGATAATTAAGATGCTAAACTAAGCTTTGTGTGTGTTTATATGTAATTAACTGGGTTTATCGATAAGCATTGTTGATATGCTTATTTGATATTTGACATGATGGAATTGTATAGCATTTTGGTTATGTGAGAGATATTGATTGAATTCTTGTTTGATATGCATACGATATATTGCATGAACTGTAAATTGTTTGTGCACACGATTGTTGATTATGAAAGGGGTTTGGTTAGCTTTAGAAAGGAAACACCAAGAGTCCCTTATACGCATGAACGACTATAAACGTAAGCCTTCTCTTGGCTACTCGTTAGTGGCAATGAGATCTTAATTAGGACTCAAAAGTGTGGCCTTCACTGCAATAGGAGCCTTTGAGCTCATGTGACCTCTCGGTGGGTTGCAATAGGTGCCTTTTAGCACAAAATGTGTAGCTTCGGCTACAATTAGTGCCTTCGAGCACAAAAATGTGAAAAGATTTTATGAACAGCTACCATTCCCCATATGTACGATGAATGGATGGATTACTCAGAAAGAGTTTTACTACCTTGATAGCATGAGGCAAGAGATGATAGATTTGATATTATTCACTCTATTAAGAGTTTTGGCATGAAAGCATGATGACATGTTTGGCTTTGCTTGATTTTAGATTGATTGAGCTAATGAATTTAATGCTACATTTGTTGCTAAGTAAGCATGATATGTATATGAAGTGTTTGATATGTTGTGTTGGAGTGTCAAATATGCTGAAAGTATGAAACGAACCTAATAAAGGCTGAAACCTCTAAGTTTACTATTGTATCAGTTACCCACTGGGCTTTTAGCTCATAAAAACCAACCCCGCAGGTTTTAGATAGCTCAACTCGAAGTCCACAAGGTGTCGGCATCTCCTCCACTCCATGAAGGGCTAAATTGAAGTTAGTGACTAAGATAAAGCATGTAAAGCATGTATTACGAATCATCTTGCATAATATGTAAATGTATTGAATAATTATGTTATATATTTGATAAACGATGTACATTAGAATATGAATATGAATTTGAAGATGATTATGAGTTTCAGTATGTTTATGAATGGGTTTTCCTTGCTGTGTGAATATTTAACCCACCTTTTAAAATGTGATCATGAGTTTGAAGGGTTTATTAACTTTGCTAGATAGATGTTAGAATATGTAAAAATCTATGTCCTAACTTCAAGGGAAATTTTGTGCTAATCTAGGCCGAATTAGGCAAAGTTGTCTTCATGATAGTTGTAGCTTATCCTCGTAGCTTTTCAATGGTATAAAGTTTGAAGTTTTTGGACGACAGAATTAGGAGATATGGTTTTTACAAGATAGCATCACCGCACTATGTGCATGCTGGACAGCTTCTAGGAAAACAACTAATTTGAGTTTTTCATTGTAGATTTGAGCTTCCAGCCTTCTTCTCACTTGATCTTCACCTAATCCTCATGTAATGTGACCATAGACATGAGCACTAGGACTCGGGCCCGACATTTTGATTTCTAGCCCTTTTCTAACTTGATCCAGGCAACCCTATATAGTGATTTGTCCACATTTGACCTCTAAGTTACACCTCGAAAATGGGGTGTGACATTTATTCGACCTTTAAGATTGGGCCTCGATAATGGGCCCCAACATTTGCATCATCCTTACCTCCTTGCACTTCATTTAACTTAGTTGTCAGATTATTTTTCAACAATCTATAATTTGTACCAATGAACACTACTTTCCACCTTAACCTCTAAGGTTCCAATGGAACAAACTCCTACTTTGAGTTCAGTTATGCCTCCTTCAACAACCCAAAACAAACCTCCCATTCACAAAACATAGACTCAAAAGCTAAGGCCTGAACAAAAACTGAAGTTTTGTTCTCCTACCGAGTAACTTGAGCGCAGGATTGCCCCTCCACCTTTGGACATTTTAAAGGATGGTGCAGACAGATGGAGAACCATTCTAGTTGGCTTATTCATTGATAAAAGAATTGCATTTTCTATGATGAAACAATAGGCCTTTAATAAATGGAGACAACATGGACTAGTGGATGTGATGGTGAACAATGATGATGTTTTTTATTTAAATCATCCAGCACAAAAGAAGCTAAACAAGTTCTGCAATTTGGATCATGGCATGTGTACAATAAGCCTCTACTGCTGCAGTTATGGAGGCCAGGCCTCAAATTAGAAGATCTTAAACTAGACAATATTCCTATTTAGATATGTTTAAATAAGGCCACTCTTAAATATTGGACCACCAGTGATTGAAGCTATCTTGCAAGCTTTATTGGATGACCTATAGCCCTTGATCATTCAATAACTAAAATTAAATGCATCAATTATGCAAAAGTATATGTTTCGGTTACCTTTTTAACTGATTTACCTAGCATCACTCCTTTTAGTAGGTTGAATAAGGATTTGGAGCCTATAGAGGATCAGCTACAAGTCACATATGCATAGAGACCTCAACTTGGTAAAAAACATACATAGAAACCTACAAGAAATGTATTTAAAATAGGTAATTGTCAAAAATTAATGGAGATTAGCAATAAACAAAATGGAGTCAATGAAGACGCTGTAACTGTCACTATAAAAAAAGTAAAATTACAACTCAAAGTTCTATCACAGTAGACATTCTTACAATTGAAAAACCTAGTACAGACAATGATAGAGTTTAAATCCATATTATAACAGAAAATGACACAAGTTATGTTTGAAATGAAGCACAATAAGGGCTGACACAAATAGAGAGGTCAAATAAACTTACAGAGATGAATGATGGAAAAATGGAGATGAACTTTAGTAATAATCTTAGTAAACAACCACAACAAGCAGAGACAAAACCAAAATTTGAAAGAATGACTAGAAGATCTAATAAGAAGAAGAAACTCTCCCTAAGGGAGATAGCCTCATGATTATCCTTTCTTGGAATGTAAGAGGGGCTAACACCCCTAATAAACAACTGATGATTAGGGATATTATTTAGCATAACAAAGTGATTACAGCTGGCATTTTGGAAATAAGGATAATAAAGGAGAATTGTAAGATGCTGAACTATTTTCCAGCTAAGTGGAAAATCATTTCAAACTATGCCTATCGTCCCTGTGATAAAATCATTGTTTTATAAAAATTTAATGTCTTAACTATCATATCCTCTAGCATTACTAATCAAATGGTTCATTTATAAGTTTTTGTTGGATAACTCAATCAAAATTTTTCAACGTATTAGTGAAACTTTATGTGGAATCACTTCAATGATCTTGCTAGCTCAAACACTACTACTTGGATGCTTTCAGGTGACTTTAATTCCATACTAAAAGGTGAGAAAGTAGAGGGATCAAGGTCATTTTGCAGTCTTTATATGGAACTCGATAAATGCCAGTTGGATGAAGCTCAATTTAGTAATATATCAATGGGTGACTATTTTTATACATGGAATAACAAACAAAGAGTTATTCCTTAATGAAACAAAGAGTTAGGGTGGACTAAATGAGAAATGGAGATAGAAAAGCTTCAGTATTTTACAAGGCCATAGTCTTAAGGAAAGCCAGAAACAAAATCTTTTTTCTTAAACACAACAACCTTATACTTAATTCTCAATTTCAACATATGCAAGGGACTTTTAAATATTTTAGTGAGTTAATGAGCAAGTCATCAAAAGCTCATGCATTTAAACAATTCCTCAAACAAGTTTTAAAGATTCCTTCTCATCAAAAGATGCAATTTGTTTAAATAGTCTTATCTCTCTACAGGAGATCAAAAGCACAATAGCTTCACTCCATCCCGATAAGACTCTTAGTCTAGATGGATTCAATATTAAAATTTTCAGGAGAACCTAGTTATTCACTAGAAACATAGTTTTAGAAGCTGTGTTGGAGTTTTTTTAACAAAGGAACTCTTCTTAAATAGATCGACAAGACTTTCATAACTCTTGTTCTAAAGAATGGTTAGCTGAATAGTTTCTCTAATTTTACCAATTGTCTAGTACAATTCCTTTTATAAAATCTTTTCTAAGATTATACCTCAAAGATTTAAAGGAATACTTTAAAAGCACATCAGCACCTTCCAAGGCGGTTACATACCTGGCAGAATGATGATGATAACATTATGATTCTTCAAGAGCTTATCATCAATTACTCTAAAAGGGAAAGCAAACCTAATTACTGTATCAAAATTGATCTCAGTAAAGCATATGACAATGTTGATTGGTGCTTCATCATCAATATCTTACAAGTAATGGAATTTTCAAAAAATTTTGTATAGTGGATTGGGTAATGTATGATGACTTCTTCACACAGTATAGGGATGGCATTGGGCTAAGCCTCATGGCCCAATCCCTAGCTTATAGATTGGCCCCATCTTATATTTTAAAATAAAAAATAAAAAACATCATTTTTTAACAATCTAATGTCATTTTGTACCTATTCGTTGGGCTGAGTAGTTTCTACCTGTGGCTTGGTAAACCTAGACCGAAGGTAGGCTAGGTTGGGCCAATTTTCCCATTCCTAACATAACATTCTAGTGAATGGTCAACTTACCAAGTTCTTCCAAAGTTGTAAAGGGATTAGACAAGGAGATCCTTTATCTTGATACACCTTTGCCTTTGTTATACAAGAACTCTATATAATTATTGAGAGTGTTGTTGAAAGAATAAAAGGTTTTAAAAATCACTCAAAGTGTGGGAAATTCAAAATAACTAATCTTTGTTTTGCAGATGATTTGATTTTACTTTCTAAAGTAGATGAAACCTATACATCCACCTTGATGAAACCTTTAAAAATCTTTCAAAGACTGTTAGGCTTGTAAGTAAATTACACCAAAAGCAATATCTTTCTCTTAAGGAGTGCCACTGGTTGTACTTGATTTCAACTACCACTAGCTTTCAACAGTAAGACCTCATAATGAAATATCTAGCTACTCCCATCCCTTCTTATAGAATGAAAGTCAGAGAGTACATTGATCTTCTTGATAAAATACAATCTAGAATTTCAGTTTAGAGCTTTAAACACCTTTTAATTGCAAGAAGAGTCCAACTCATTAGTTTTATCCTCAATTCAAATTAACACCTATTAGGCTGCTCACTCGACTTTACCAAGTTCAATTACTAAAACAATTGATATGATATTCAACAACTTTCATTGGATAAGTAGTAAAGAAAAAAATCTATAAAACCATAATAAAGTGGAGGGAAGTTTGTACTATAAGGAATTAAGGTGGACCGGGGATATTTTCCTTCAAAACAATGAATACTATTTTTCTCATAAAAAGACTTTGGAGACTAATAGATGAAAAACAATCTCTTTGGAGCAAATGGATCCACATTCATTTTAATAAGAATAGGAGCAACTAGGCAATTGACTGTGCATGCTTCCCCTCTACCACCCTAAAGGCTATTCTAAAGTTGAGAGATAGATACAAGCCTAATTTTTAACACTAGTTAGGAATGAGGAATCCATTCACTTTTAGTATGATAATTGGATTTTAGTGGGTTAATTGATTAATGCAAATGAAGCTACCATTATCAGGAATTCAATTTAGCTAAATGCTTATGTTGTAAGAGTATTATCCAATAAGGAGATATTTAGCACACCTCATTGTCCATATCTCTTATAAATGAAATCTATGGGATAAATTCACTATAGATGATGATAGATATATTTAGAGGCATACAAATGATGCTAAAATTTTGAATTCATCATGTAAGAAATTATTTTTTGAACATCTTCCCCCTTTATCCTAGATCAAAGTAATCTGGTTCAGTAATCTGGTTCAGTAATCTTCATGCTTGAGCAAGCTTTTACCTCTAGATTGCTATAAAAGACAAGTTAAAAATGGTCTACAAAATTGTCAAAAAACATACAGCTCATCAACTGGTGTTCATTACGCAAAAAGGAAGAGGAAAATACTAAACATTTATTCTTGAAATGTAGTTTCATCAGAGAAATACGAAGCAAACTTCTTAATAGATGCTTGGTAACTGCAAGATTAGATAGCTTAAGTAGCATCCATACTTGGCATTTAAATGGCAAAAATTCCAATAGCACTGCTTACAAATGTTTCTGGTTGGCCTTGTCTTCAACAGTTACTGTTGTGTGGGATGAAAGAAACTCCATAATTTTTCAAGATAAAGAGTCTTCATAAGGAATTGTTTTGCAAGCAACTGGTGCAACAGATCAGGCTCCAATTAGTATATAAGAAAAAAGATTCCAGCATAAACAATATCTCCTTTCCTTTTGGAATGTGTAGTTTCCTGTTATTTTAATTACTATTTGTAATCCTTAATAGTCACTAATATGTGGTGACAAGTTGTTCTATATTTTGGATATATAGTTTATTTGCCTTTTCAGGCTTAATATATTTATTATTTTCCAAAGAAAATAGGGATCATCAATCCTCTAATAATATAGCTCATCATTATAGAAGAATTGTGGTTGTCTATGATCCTCAAAATTTTAAGATAATAAGCACAATTATAATGAATGAATTAATCCACCTTGAGTTGATTATTTTGTAGTCTAGGCTTACCATCTATGTTTCCTTTGTCTGTGCTTCCAATTTTGCCTCCTAAAGAGCTTTATTATGGAATAAACTTTAAGAAAAATATAAAGGTATTCAGACCTCTTGGATATTAATGGATGACTTTAATTGTGTTTAAAGTTCTACAAAAGTTGAGGGAGAATGTTTTATACAAGAAATTACAAAATTGATTTGGAAAAATGTGCTTCAAACATTAAGCTAATAGATCTCAGGTTTAAAGAAAAATATTAATTTGGAGTAACTAGCAACAACTTTCTTAGTACGTAAGGAAGAAACTAGACAGGGCTATGGTGAAATCCAGCCAACTTTCCTCTTTCCCTAACTGCGAGATAATTTTTGGAAATCCATACTTTTCAAACCACTCACCCATATACATCCAAAATTTGGATTCAGGTATGTTTCCTTTTAGATTTAATAATCATTTGGTTTTGGATGAAGGGTTTGAGGAGGCTATATGGAAGGGTTTAAGGATAGAGGTCTAAGGTTCTTCTTCTTTCATCTGTAATGAAAAGATCAAAAGAAATAAGTAATAGCTCAAGCTTTTGATTCACTACAGATACACAAACACTTATGACTCAGTGAAGAATTCATTTAACAAGCTCTAAAGCATTCAACAACCCTTATATGATGATCCTACCAATTAGTCTCTTTAAAATGTATAGATTGGTGCTATAAGTGCTCACATAAGTGTAGTGGACATTCATTAGTCATTATTGAGGCAAAGATGATGTTTAATTGATTGTGATAGTAATGTAACTATTTTTCACAAAGTTGTTTAGGTAAGGAAAATTTAGAATATGATTACTGCCCTGTAGTTGGAGGATGGTAAAATGGTTCCTTCTTAAGAGGACCTCTCCAAAGCTGTCTTTGAATATTTTAGTAAAGCTCTAAGAACCAAGTATGACTCAAATTCTTAACCTTCTTTATCTAATTCCTTCATTTTGGATATAATTACAGAGGATATTGATGCTTCTCTACCCTAACTATTTACCAGTGATGATGTTACAATGGTTGCATTCAATATTGTAAATCTTATGATTATGAAATATAGAGGGAGAGAAATTGCATAAGGTTCTAGAACACTAAACAGGAGTTGAGGATAATGGAATTCATAGTGAAAAGCATAAAGGACATATTAACGGTCAAAAAGTTACATATAAGTTATAGTTCAATTTTCAAAACAAGTTGGAACCCCAACTAACTTATGAATATCAATGTAGCACCCCACTACCATAAATTACATACCAGAACACCCTGAGGACATTCCAGTATATATAATCTATAATAATGGCATGTTAACTATCACACCTTCACTTATAACATGGCAATATATCTAACTCAATCATAGCATCAACTATGTATATAAAAGCCATAAAATATAATGATTAAAAACCTCAACTTGTCATTGCATTAATATATAGTAGCTTACAAACCTTTATAACAAAAGTTCTACAAGACATAAGTAAATTACTTAAAAACAAAAACAACTCCTAAAGTGCCAATTGACAGACCTTTGATCCATAACTTAATCCCAAAACGTGCTTATGAGAATCTTAGAATCTAAGTCTCCTATCTTGTACCTGTAAAATCACGTTGTAAATTTTCGATGAGCTTTTGCAAACTCAATGAAAGACCCATCATTGATGATCTCACTCTAGGAACACATAGATATCATACAACCAATCAGAGTCAAAACATTTTCTATCAAAATAAGGCATAAAGGATGTCATACAATTCACATACCTTCTTTTAGAATTTGAAACCCAATCAATCACATTATCATAATATATCACTTTAACATCACAACTTCAGAAAGAATTCATAAGCATATAATTCATAATCATAATATTCAAATACAGATGCATATGAGACTCTCAATTTGTTATTATTTGTTATGACTGAGTGCCTTTCAGATATAGAAATAGATACTAGCCGATTAGGCTCAGTCAGAACAGAAATCACGGAGTAGCGCTTTATGTGCAAAATACTGAGCTTATAGCTCTTTCAACTGGCTACTCTAGTCATAATGCCTTTATCTGAGCATGCATTTTATGAAATGCATCAAATAACAGAATATCCCATTAATGGCATTCACATATGAAGCACAGATATAATCTCATAATTAATCGGACCTCAGTCTGGCATTCAACTTTTGTTGAGCATTCAAAATTTAGAGGCAACATATATCATTCAATTGTTAGATGCAAGTATAACACTTCCAATACATTCCCGACTATTAAACTCTTCGAACCTTTAAATCCAGAATTCATATTCAGATCACAACAGTTCAATAATTGGAAGTTAAACAAAATAAATCAAACAATCAATCCTAGGAAGAT
>JAOTAY010021835.1:0-10073 GCA_025629805.1 Erythroxylum baracoense | reverse complement strand
TCCCCAAAAATTATAATTAAAGCCTAATCACAATAAGAATAATAAAATTAATCCTCAAACAAATCGGGGTCCAACATTAATCATGTATGCGATGCTATGTGTTAGGATAGATGTCTCTTATGTTTTGAGCATAACGAGCAGGTTTCAAGGCAATCTAGGTGAGTGTCACTGGATAGTTGTGAAAACATCTTAAAGTACTTAAGAAGAACTAAAGATGTTTTCTTGTTCTATGAATGAGTTGAACTAAGAGTTTAAGGATATTCAAATGTCAATTTTTAGTCAGATCTCAATGATAGTAGATCACAGTCAAGGTACATCTTCACAATAAATGTTGGTGCGGTAAGATGGAAGAGTTCTAAATAACCAACCATTACAAATTCAACAGCCGAAGTAGAGTACATTTCAATGTTAGAGGTGGCAAAGGAAGCGGTTTGAATCAAGAAGTTCATCACTGAATTTACAGTGGTTCCTAGCATTATTGAGTGATAGCTGTGATTTGCATCATGTTTCAAGATTTAATTTATTATGTATTAAGTGTTAATTTGAGTGTTTGGTGTGTGTTTAGGTTAGAATTGTGTTAGTTTATATTTTTAAGTGTTTTTATGGGTTAGTATAAGTCTTTGAGCTTAAATATTATGTTTTTGAGGTATCTTGATGTATTTGTTAATATTTTAGGGCCAATGTCGAAGAACAAAAAAGTTTTGGAGACTTTCGATCCAAAACCACGGCCTACAATCGTGGCACAATAGGCCATATTCGTGACAAAAACATGTGACACAGACCACGATCATGGCCTAAGGGACACGATCGTGACAAAAAACTCTGCCCCAACTTATGATCGTGGCATTTGGGCCATGATTGTGACAAAAAGGTTTGATGCTAGCCATGATCGTGGCATGCAGGGCCACGATCGTGGCCTATGTTTGGAAGACGTGCAAACAAGAGAAAAAGTCAAGTTTTAAGGGATTTGTCGGACCGTTTTGACCGAGAAAAAACCCTAGGGCTGCCAAGGTATTTAAAGAATAGAAGATGGGAGCTTTTGCATCAGCCATAATCTCAAAGCCTAGAGAGCTTTATCGAGAGATTGAGGAAGGAAATGAAGGAAGAGAGATGTAGAGACGAAGCCTACGTAAAGTACTTCTTGAAATAGGAGGTTTCCAGTCGTTGCTACCTCCTTCATTCCACTCCAAGTCTATTTTTGGTTTTATTTCATTCTTTATGATTGTATAGAATTTGAGATAGCCATTGATGATAGATTTGTGAATGTTCAGGAATTATCTAAACTTACCTTCGGGAATTTTGTCTTTGATATTAATAAAAAAAATTTATTGCATTTTTGTTAAATTATTTGTGATTCAAATTCTACACTTTATAATTCAGTAACAAACTGAGAGGGTTAACTGGGTGAAAATCATTAAATTGGGCTAACTAGAGTTAGGTAATTTAATCGATCAAGAATTGAATCAAACTAGTAAATTTACGTAACGAGAGATCTTGCATGGGTTTTCGGTAGTTTATTGGACAACTTAAGATCTAATCTAGATTTGGGATAAATTGTGAATCGAGAGGTTATAATTTCTCATAATCTGATTAGGGTTAATGATTATAACTCAAGACAGAGTAATTAACCTTAAGACCGTCTAGAACCGGTAATTCAATAAACTCAATTTGAATTAGGTTTTCATTAAAATTAGATAAAAATATCCGTTCTCTCAAATGGTAGTTTTTAGGTTGTTTTGTGATTGGGTGTGCAATTACTATCTTGTTTATATTTTTGGATTTGATTATTGGAATTAATTGTGTGATAGAATAATTTTTTGTTTAGTTTTGTTTATTTTGAATTGTTGCGAATTGAGTTCAGCCTTAGATTTTAGGATTAGATTAACCCTCCTCATGGGATCGACATCTTAGGTACTACTTGAACGACCAGTCCGCTTACGTAATATCAAGGTTTAAAAATATTAAAACTTTGTCACATCGAAACCTGCGATCATTGAGCCTATAATATTGTATTGTGACAACAACAGTGTTATTGTGCAGTTAAAGGAAATAAGGTCCCATCAACGGTCTAAACATGTACTCAAGAAGTTTCACTTGATTAGGGAGATAATGGAGTGGAAAGACATAGCATTGAAGCAAGTCCTCACTGAAGAGAATCTTGCAGATCTTCTCACTAAGCTATTATCTCAAAAAAGACATGATCGACATATAGATGGATATGGTATTAGATACATAGGTTATTGGCTTTAGTGCAAGTGAGAGATTGTTATTTTATGCCTTTGCAGCTAATTAGTTGGGTGCAACTTAATGTATGACATTATTATTTAATTAATGAAAAGGCGTTCTTTATCTTTCCATATTAAATTAATTAAATTTGATGTTTTAATACTAAAGGTAAAATCTCTAGAATAATTACCGTGTAATTGAAATTATGATGAGATCATAATTGTGAGATTTAATTACATTTACATATTATTCTTAAATGTTCCTAGTTAGAGTTTCATCAAGAGGGGATATTGTTGAAACAGTAAAACTAGCACACATTATGTTTCTTTCTTAAGAAGAAAGTAATTGATCTCATAAATTAGAGTATGGAGATACTTAAACTAATGTGTGTGTGATTATTAGAAAATAAATCACTAAAATGACCCAACTATGAGAATCCAAAATGGAATATTACTTATGCGTCTGTGGATTTGCTCATAACGATGGTTATATAATTGATCTCTAGACTTGAAATTTTCGAGATATCTCGTGTGGGAATTACTGTGTTCTTATACTACTTATAAATCGTCCTAGGATAATTCAGTCAGTAGTAGTTAAATGCAGTATGAACCATACAGAGATAGTTGAATAAGTCAATAAAGGATTTGTTACTCTAAAGTAATTAGAGAGAATGTTCTACTGTTCTTAATTAATAGTGATTTATGGAATTCTCTGACTAGAGTGAATTGATATTTAAAAAGGCATTTTCAAACATCAATTATAAATCAATTATTAATTAGCAAGAACAAACATGATTGGATGAAAAGAGTAGACACTATATCCATACTCTATCCAATTGGAACATTGGATAACGAAAGGATTAAATTATACATCATAACCATACATGGATAGTTAAGTCAAACATTTTTAATATTCCTCATATTTGGGTGGTCATGACATTTTGCTAGACTTCAATTTTGATATATGATTATAAATTGTTTAATTAGAGAATTAAAGATAAATTGAAAGGAGTTTTAATTTATCTAATTCTAATTGTGAACTAGAATTATAATTTATCATTGCCAATGTATTAGGAACCTAATGGGTCACACATTAAAGAGCAACTTATGAAGGAAAAACCAAATTTAATTAAGTTGGACTTAATTATAAAGTTTGAGAAACTTTACGGATCAAATATGAGATATTTAATTTTGTTATAATTAAATTAATTATAATTAGAGTAGGACTTCAATTATAATTAAGGAAATTTAATTTTAATAAAAATTATAAAACCCTAAAGCTTTTTTTATAAATAGGAATAAGTGCCAGGGAGCTAGCACTCCTGCTTATTTCCTCTCAAAGTATTGAGAAGCTGCTCTGTGGATACCATCAAAAGCTGGATAAGTTAACAGCTCCTGGTTAACAAATTGAAAAGTGTTCAAATAATTTCAATATGAAAAGCAAATCAGGTACGATTTCTTACTTTACGATTCGTGTTTTTATTCAAGTTAATCAATTATTAGGATTTGATCGGACACTGTAAATTTTTTATTTTTATTACGCCTGTGATTTGATCAAAGTTGATTTCTAACATCTACTTCCTTATTCAGTCTGCCTACTCTTTTTAATATTCTATTTCATCCGGTGCAACTTCATAGCCTAATATATCATATATTAAATTGGGTTAATTGTAAAAAAGCAATTTCATAGCCTAATTAATATATCATGTATTAAATTGCATTGAATGCAAAAACAATTCTAAACTTTGGTCAATTTTACAATTACAGCCCGAACTTTAAATAGTGGTAATAAAATGCTCAAACTTTCAATTTTTTCAATTCTAGCCCGACGTTAATTTATCCGTTATGTTTGCTGACGTGACATGCTACGTGTCCAGAAACTCTTATTATTAGTACACATCAGCAGTGGTTAATATAACCAATTCTTATTATTAAAACGACATCATTTAATCACTTTAGTAAACAACGTCATTTTATTAAAATGACTTAACCTCTTTTCTTTTTCAATTTGCTAAACTAGATTGTGAACTCTCTGACTCTAATCCTAGGGTTCAGCTTGCTCTCCGACTCTCACCACCTTCCTTTTCAATTTACATAAATTTGTTTGATTATTCGATCTTTGTTCTCTAATAAGTATTTGATCCAAGCCTCTAATCTTCCCACTTCCTTCTTTCATTTATGGCCTTTAACCCCTAAAATCTTAGATTAATTACTAAAACAATTCCAAACTTTGCTCAATTTTGTAATTATAGCCCAAACTTCAAAAAGTGACAATAAATTCTCAAACTTTCAATTTTTTAAATTCTAGCCCGAACTTTAAAAAGTGGCAATAAAATGCTCAAACTTTCAAATTTTTTAAATTATAGCCCAACGTTAGTTTCTACGATAAGTTTGTTGATGTGGCTTGTTACGTGTTTTAGAAATCCTAACTATTAATACACATTATCTATAATTAACAAAACAAATGAAGATTAACAAAATGACATCGTTGTTAAAAATAGAATCCCTAAACTGTTTACACAGTTTCAGCCTTCTGTTTTTTCTCTTGATGCCCTCAGCCTTTTGTTTTCTGCTTGTTCTAACCCCCAGACTACTCTCACATTGTAGCATATCGCACCAACATGCACTTCGTTTTCAATTCATTCTCTTTAAAGGCATCGGGGTTGTATAATCTAAAGAACGAAGGGTGAGGGCGTCGAGAGAACAAACTAAAAAAAAAGGAAAAATTGAAATCAAAATGTGAGATCATCGGAGCTGCATAATCTTATTTAGTTCATTTTTAAACAAAGACGTCATTTAATTATGTGATTAAATGACGTCGTTTCATTAATCTTCATTAGTTGTATTACTTTTGTTTAACGCGTATCAATACTAAGGATTTCTGGAACACGTGGCAAGCCATGTCAGAAAACTAAACAAAGACACTAAAGTCAGCTAGAATTTAAAAAAATTAGAAGTTTGAGCATTTTATTGCTACCTTTTAAAGTTTGGGCTAGAATTGAAAAAAATCGAAACTTTGGTATTTTATTGACATTTTTTAAAGTTCGGGATATCATTGCAAAATTGAGCAAAGTTTGGGATTTTTTAAAAATTAACCTTAATATCTTCTCATGAAACCCACCATGTCAATATAACCCCGCCGCTACCAAGAACACTTTCTTTCCTTCTTTTTCCTTGTTCTTGTTCTTTTCCATTATTATCCGACAAACCCAGAAGTTGCATTAACAATTCAAGGTGAGTTATCCTAAATTCGTGATATTTTTAGAGAGCATGACATGAACGGTCGTGGAGGTTCACTAGTTTTTTGAAAGGTTGTTGAGCTTCTTCTATAGTTATTGTTATTAGGTTCTTGATTTGAGTAGAGATAGATGGGTAAACTGAAAGATTCGATTGAAGAGTAATTACGGTCTATTAAGGATAGTTTATTTTGGTGTTATTCTTATGGCGGCAACAATAGGGATGTTTTCAGGGGTTGTTGTGCTTCGTTTTCAAGCTTCAATCTTTTCTCAACTTGCAAAAACATTTTTATTTTTTAAAAGGATCACACAGTTTGAATGTAGGTTATGAATATGAATACAACTATCACCTACTTGAGGGTTACGAAGAAACTAGAGTGGAGAGATGATGGTCGCATGCTCACATTTCACAAAACCTAACTTTCTGTGGAGATGGCTTGTATGATTATATAATGCAAATCTAATTTCAATATTATCCGATCAATATAACTTGTGCGTAAAAATTAATGGGATGAGAGTTGGAGAGCAAACTGAAAGAAGGGGGTGTGAGGTGAGAGTTCACATTTAGGTTTAGCAAACTAAAAAGGAAAGGGGGTTAGATCATTTTAACCAAATGATGTCATTTACTAACGTGATTAAACGATGTCATTTGATTAATCATTATTGGTTATGTTAACCACTGTTAATGTGTACTAATAATAAGGGTTTTTGGACTCGTGGAATGTCTTGTCAGCAAATATAACAGAGAAACTAACGTTCACTAGGATTGAAAATTTTGAAAGTTTCAGTATTTTATTGTCACTTTTTAAAGTTTGGGTTATAATTGTAAAATTGACCAAAGTTTGGGATTTTTTTGTAATTAATCCTATTAAATTTCAGACACCTCCAAGTGAAATATCTTACGTATAGGTCAAAACCTAGTAGCATTTGCTAGTCCTTGTTCTTATATACTGATTTTATTTCCTTAAGTACATGTTTCCATTAAAATCATGAAGAATAGGCTAGCACTTTTACATTTTATGATAGTTGGGCTAAGGAAATAGTAATCAAGTATAGCTCTAGAATTTTAAGTTAAATCGTGAATGTTTATAACAATTTGCTTATAACCTACGAGTGCATAACTACATGTCAAAGCCTCTTATTATTTATTTTTCTAATCAAACTACATTACTTGACTACGGGAAAAAACTTAAGAGATATGGGCAATTACTAACTTCTGTTTCTTCCTATTGCATGAGTCTTTTTATGGGGCTGGAAACTTGCTAACTTATTTGTTATAAGTTTCGAGAGCCTTTGTTTCTGACTCAATTACTCAAGCTAAAAGACATATTGGAACCAACTGTGCTTTGTAAAATAAGAAATGGGAAAAAGCCTCCTTTTGGTTTGATAATTAGATAGGTAGAGGCCCCGTAATCAAAATACCCTGAGCTGTGCTTAGTTAGAATTCTATCCCTATCCATTCTAAGGTTAACTATATCCTAATATAGGGACAATGTAGTAAAATCCCTCTAGAGTTGTAGTATGCCATTCCTAATTACATTCCTCGTCTTGGAAGAAAGGATTCTTATCAAAGCCTCAACCAACCTCCAGGTATCTTTAATTCTTTAAGGTTTAGGTATTGGTTTGTCCTTAATACCTCTAAGGTGGAATGGTCCTTAGTTTTATGACATGGTTCTCTTATTCCTAGTTACTCTTTCATATTATGGTTAGATAAATTGAACTTGTTAGACAATGTTCCTTACATAGCTACCAATACTGTTTTCATTCTATACGGAATAAAGGAGGAGACTGATGACCATGTTTTCTTCCTTTGTGGTCTTTCTATAATTATATGGAACAAAATACAAGACCTATGCCTACAACCTAGCATTAGGAGTAAGATTATGGATGTTTTTGAATGACTCCTAAAGCTGAAAGATTCTTCCTCATTTAGTAAGGTGGTATTTATCATCTCTTTTGATTCAATTGTTAAAAAATTACTAAGAGAGAGAAACCTAAGGATATTTTAGAATAAGGCTCACATAAGGGATGGATTTTGTTCTCCCTAATTTCAAGATTAGGGAGCAATTACTTTGTATATGAGGATCAGACAGAGTAAGTCTTAATCTAGCAGCATCATGGAGAATTAACTAATAAAATTCCTAATTTTTAAAGCAAGTGCACCCAATTACTAACAATCATAAAGAAGAAAATCTCTTACATGAAGAACAATTGAGCTGTGTATAGTGGGATAGTGTTATGTTCCAATCGAGCTGTGTATAGTGGGGTTGTGTTATCTTCCATAGAGGATCTAATTCTATAACTCGTTGTAATACCCATTTATATCTATGATGAAATCCACCAGAGAGGGAAAGAAAAATAAAAACCAGATCCAGTTAATAACACAATCTAAAGGTGTCATAATTTTTGCTCTATCTCAACAGTGCGTTTAGATTGTTGTTAGTGCTATATAGTTTTAGGAAGGGTCTGTATGACTAAAACGACAAAGTTTCACTTGTATGACTATCTTTTGTAAACATTTCCATATATATAATTAATCCCTTTTACTTTTACAAAATCTTTTTGAAAGCCTTTGTACAATCAAGATTGAAGATGGTATTGAATTAGTAATTTATATTTCTATTTTTATTAATTAATAGTGGTAAATAAGAGACATTTTAGCCATTCACTACTGAAATAATTAGATTATGATTTGGATAATGTTCAAATATGAAATAGGAAATTTAGGGAAATGTTTAACACCACATCCTAAGTAGAAAAAGAAAAATTGAAAGAAGCGGGTGATGGTTCAGGATGTGTCATAGTAAAAAAGCACAAACATGCAACAGACGTGTTATTTCTCTGAATACCCATGTTCAAAGCTCTTAATTTTATGCCTCCTTCATTTGACAAAGACAATATATGTTTTTTTTGCATATGCTTAAAGGAATTTATAGGTTCATATGTCTTATAAAGTTAATTGTGTTAGTTCATACCCTTGTAGTCAATCAGCTGGTTGCAATTTTATATATGTCATTATTATTTTAATTAATAAATGCATTCATTATCTTTATGTATTATATTAATTACATTTGATATTTTAATACTAAAAGTAAAATATCTGAATGATTATTATGTAATTAAAATTATGATGAGAAAATAAATATGAGATTCAATTTGCATGTATGTATTATTCCTAAATTGATCCTAGGGTAATTTCATCAAGATGAGATATTGATGAAATGGTAAAACTAGCACACGTTATGCTTTTTATAAAGAAAGTAATTGATCTCATAAATTAAAGTATGGAGATACTTAAACAAATGTATGGGTGTTTATTAGAGAATAAGTTTACTGAAATGATTTGATTATGAGGATCTTAAATGGAAATTACTTATGTGTCTGTGGATTTCGTCATTATGATGCTTATATAATTTATCCTTAAAGTTGAGATTACTAAGGTATCTCATGTATGAATTACTATATATTTTGATGTTACTTATGACCTGCTCTATTTAGGGCAGTTAGTCATTAGTACTTGGATACAGTATGAACCATATAGAGATAGTTGAGTAAGTCAATAAAGGATTTGTCACTTTAGAGTAATTACAGAGAATGTTTTACAATTACTGATTAGTAGTAGTTTAAGAAAATCTTTGGACAGAATGAATTGATATTTGAATAGATGTTTTTTAATATCAATTATAAATCAGTTACTAATTAGCATGAACGAACATGATTAGATTCAAAAAAGTAGACATTATATCAATACTCTATCCAATTAGAACATTGGATGATGAAAAGATTAAATTATACATCATAGCCATGCATAGACATGTTAAATGAAACTATTTTGACATTCTTAATATTTGGGTAGTCATGACATGCTGCTAGAGGTCAATATTGATTTGTAATTATAAATTGTTTAATTGGAGAATTAAAAATAAATTAAAAATTTTAATTAAAAAGGGTTTTAATTTATCTAATTCTAATTATGAATTAGATTTAGAATTTATAATTATTGCCAATATATTATAACCTAATGGGTCACAAATAAAAAGTAGTTTAAAATATAAAAATCAATTTCAATTAAGTTAGTCTTAGTTGTAAAGTTTGAGAAACATTAAGATCAAATATGGGATATCTAATTTTACTAAAATTAGATTAAATTATAATTAGAGTTTGACTTTAATTATAATTGAATTATTTAATTTTAATAAAAGTTTAAACCCTAATGCTTTTTCTATTTATAGGAATAAATGTATAATTTCCTCTTAAACAGTTGAATATCTTTTTACTACTCTGTGAATAGTATTAGAAGCTAGACGCGTGAACAACTCATAGTTGACATACCGAAAAGATTTCGATCGGAATATCGAATTAGGTGCCATTTTATATTTTATGATTCTTGTTTTTAAAGTTATTTAATTATTTTTATTAGATTAAAAATTGTAAAAATCTGCTACGTCCATAATCGATCATGTGTTGGTTTCCCAACCCTGATATCAGATTCTCCTTTAATTATTTAACTTGATACTACAAGAAAAGAACCCCTTTTACCACGTTTTTAAAAACGTCACAAAAAACGTCGCGGAATGTGGTGTAGATAAAAGGTTTCTGCGACGTTTAGATC
>JAOTAY010021834.1:0-10076 GCA_025629805.1 Erythroxylum baracoense | reverse complement strand
AGCATGAGATGTGGTAATTTACCACACCTGGACCCATTTCTCTGGTCCGACCCGTTCTCTGGAAACGGGATGTTACAGATGGGCTGGTAACTTTATAGTTTCAACCAGATTATTCAATACTTCCCAGTGATGAGTAGTAGCTGCATCGAGGACAAGATTGTATGGAAACCTAATACCACTGAATTATTCACTAACAAATCCTACTATAGTATCTTTCAAGTTGAATATCAAGTGGTGTCATGGTCCCAACTTCTTTGGAAGCGTAGTCTAAGCCCCAAGGCCTCAATGATCACCTAGTTAATCATAAAATATCAAATAAGTACCAAAAACAGATGGCATGGCAACTTTGATCCAACTTGTGTGCTATGCAAGTTATCAGTTAAAAACCAGAACCATCTTTTTTTTAATTGTGCAGATTCGAAAGTAGTGTGTAGCCAAATACTACGTAAGTTGGGAGCCAAATGCAGTTCTTATTAATGGAATGAAATGCTGAATTAAACCATTCAAATTTCTAAACAACAAAAGAAGGATGGGCAATTGTTCAAGGTAGCTTTCTTAACTACAATATACAATCTATAGAGGGAGTGAAATAGAAAAATTTACTCTGGGGAGGAGATAAGAAACTATTAAGTGGCAGTAAACATTATTAATGAAATCAGAGCTCTTGTTATAGCAAATGAAGCAACTAACGACTTGTCAATCGCAATGAAGTTAAGATGGAATTTTGTAACCTTCTACTGCTATGTATGACTTATTTGTATTGTATATTTTGAGCTAGTCCATTGTAATGTGGCTTTTTAGCTTTTGGTTTTTCCTAAGAGATGAACTCATTTGATGTTTTAAATAGTTCAATTTAATGAAAATTACTTCAATTTTCAAAAAAAAAGTGAAACTTTTAAAGAGAACTTTTGAAAGGATTTAAAGATTAAGACATTTTTAAAAAGGCTTGATGAAATGAGCTATTTACATAACATTTGATAAACTAGGTTATGAAAAACAAATAATTATGTTTAATTTTATTGGACTAAAATATCTTTGAATTTAACATTATTTAAAGAAAAGGGATATGAGCTCAAAAGTTTAAAATCTAGAAGGTTTGTTAAAAATTAAAATTAATCAAATAAGCTTGATAGGCCAACACGCCTATCTAATTTACTAAGCATAAATGATTTTAAAAGGGAATATTTTTTAAAAAAAGGAAATTGACTTATGAAAATAGAAAATAGGTTTACCAAAAAAAAGAAATTAGGCTTTTGAAAGGGTCAATGTTATGAAGATATATATTTTCTTTTTTCACTAATTCATCTTTTTAGGTCATGCATTCATATAAACAAGCAAAGACAAAAAGAGATAAATTTATTTTTTTGATTGATTATTACCAAAACATTAGGCATATTTACACCAAAGACTAGATCTAATTTATTTTCAAAATTAGCACTTGAAGTTAGGTTTATTCCAAATCAAACTCAAGCAGATTTTTCATACGCATGTATTTAAAAAATTTATTAATAATGAGTGAAAAACAAAATAAAATATTTACAAGTGTAAATATTTTAAACAAATAAATTTGGGTCTCAAGCGTAATAATTAACAGCTTGATTATTATTTTTGAATGCTTGACTAGGTCTAAACAAAAATATATCTAATGTTCAATTTTTACCTTTTTTATTATTGCTTTTACTATTATTAATCCCACATGTCCCTCCTACTAAAAAAAATAAGAATTCAACTTTGTAGGTATACATTTAAGGTTTTATTTAAAACAAAGTCTAAATATTTATAAGCAACTCATACCCCAAGTAGTAAACATAAATTAGATGTAATTGAAATATTAATGGAAAATTCCTTTTAAACCTTACAGTTTATAAAATATAGGTTAAAAAATAAAATTTAAACATAATCTCAACATTTTGTAAATCCTTATATATTGAATCCTGAATTGATAAAACCCTTAATTTGGTTATAGTTTTGTTAGTTTCTTATTAGCGTGGATAGTTTTATATAAGCAGTGGACCCACCGCTGTCAATTTGGAGCCCAATTTACAATGATAGACTTAGCCACCAAAAATCTTTCTTCTCTTCTTTTCTTTTTTCTTTGTGCTTCATTAGATATCATAATTGTAAAAGATTACAATCTACAAGTGTTTCAAGCTACAAATGTTATACAATTTTGTGAAAACTTTATGTGATTGGGTTACTGGGAATGGAAGCAAATATCGCATTGGGATAGATAATGGAGAGAACGCACTGAAAATTTTCACAATCATGGTTTACAACTTTCCATGCTGTAGTTCCATTCGTAATTACGCTAAGGAAATCTATGTTGATGCCTAAGTCAGATATGGAATTTACTATTATAGAACTTTTACTAGGAAATGTTATTAGATCAGGGCATAACAATAATGAATAAAGGCAGAAGCAGTAAAAGAAAGATGGGCTCTCAAAAAATCATATAAAACTAGCAAAACCATGCAAAGCCTTACAAGTTTCACGTAACCAAGTTGAGTGTTCATTGTTAGCTTTGAAGAACTTATTCCCTAAACCAGTCATTAAATCCCAAGCTCTTAAACTTGTTGAACTTATCTGTAGGTTGAAAATTAAAAATAATTGATTCATTTAAACCTCCTGGAAAGCCCTAGACCCAGATGGTTTAAAAAAACCTGGAGCATCATAGGAGAAAGCATTATAGATGCAGTTAAATTCTTTCAAATTTGAAAACTATCTCAAGAGATGAACATGACATATATATGCTTAATTCCCTATATCCTTAATGCTCCAACTTTGAGTGAATTAGACAAATTCCATTTTGCAGTATAGTTTATAAAGTCATCTCAAAGATCATTTTTGCTTGATAAAGCTTATCTTGAAGAAAATCATTAACCTTTTTGAAATGCCTTTGTACCAAGTAGATGAATAGGATACAACACCCTAATAGCAAAAGACTTATTCAAAAACTACCATAAGTAAAAAGGCATCAAGAGCTGAGCAATGAAGATTAATATACATAAGATTGACACTACAAACTAGGGATTCTTTCCCATTATTCTTGGAGTTTTTCTTGATGAATTCGTCAAAATGCATATCCACCCAAACTTACAATGTGCTAATCAATTAGAAGCTTACCAAACCTTTAAGGTAGCTAAATTTTTAAGACAAGAGGACCATTTATCCTCTTATCTCTTCACCATATGCACTGAAGCTTTGACAAGGCTTATTACTAATAATATTTCGAAGAAGATTCAGTTCGTATTCCATAATAAATATGACAAAATTAGAATTTCTAATTTATACTTTGCATATGATTTGCTCTTGTTTTATGCAACCACTCTAGCCTCAATCAAATTTTTAGCAAACACTCTCCCTGAATTCAAACTCCTTGTAATTCTCTCCATTAATACTATCATAATTAGTTTCTATCTTTTGGCAAACTCTAAAATGATAAGGATCAAATTTCTTTTATAACAAGCTATAAGCAATGACAACTCCCATTCAAATATCTAGATATACCTATCACTAATAAAATATTGAGCTATATGGATTACCAACCTACGTTAGATCTTATCCATAAGAGCTTACCAATTAGAAAAACAAATTCCTTAATTATACTGGGATAATTTAATTTATTATTGCGAACAACCTGCATGTATATTGATCTTCACATCTTTACCTACCTAGTAATCTGATCAAAACCATAGAAAAATAATAAGAAACATTCCATGGAATGGAAAGGAAGATAAATCCATTAGAGTCAAGGTTAAATGGTTTGATATTTTCTCTGTCAAATTAGAAGGAGGATTGAGCATTAAACCTATTAATGTTGTTAACAAAGTATTGTTGGCATAAAGACTTTAAAAGTTACTAGTTAATAAGGAGT
Organism: Erythroxylum baracoense; assembly: GCA_025629805.1. Classification (NCBI taxonomy): domain Eukaryota; kingdom Viridiplantae; phylum Streptophyta; class Magnoliopsida; order Malpighiales; family Erythroxylaceae; genus Erythroxylum; species Erythroxylum baracoense. The sequence continues at coordinate 6,202 of JAOTAY010021834.1, read as the reverse complement.
CTATTTAGGTAAAATGGATTAACTCAAATTTCATTAAAGATCAAAGCATATGGAAGATAAGGGCCAGATACAAATCCAATCATATGGAAGATAAGAGCCAAATACAAAACCTCCTATATCTTAAAACATATCTTAAAAACTTTGCAAGATAATGGGTTTGTGTTTAAAGACAATAAGTTGATGCTTCCTCCGGTGCTTCCTCTTACCTTTAACTGCTAGACCCCTTCTACCTCTTTCTCTTGGTTAAATCCTTGTTTACTTGTTCTTTACCTAATCCCTTTATTGTTTTTAGCCTCTCATCTCCTAGTTCACTCCTGACATGCTTTTTTTAAACTATTTATAGTAATTTTCTCCATTCTTCCTACCTTCTAGTTTATTTCCACTTTAGTTATGAACTCCTCCTCACCCGAAGCTTCCTCCCTCCCTAATATTAGTAATCCCTTTCCTTGTGGATCCCTATCTTCATTTCCTCCCCTCTCTAAATCCCCTGCTCTTAATAGCTCTTTGCTATGAAATAACATTCTTGCTCTTGAACAACTTCCTTTTGTACAAAACACTACTAGCACTTCCCTTTATACTCTTTGCACTTAAGCTAAGACTAATTGATCTTCAACTCCCCTTATAGTAGCAAGTTCTAGCTTTGTTTAGAGACAAGTAGTAACTCTTTCATTAAAGTGGAAACTAGTTATATTACCCCATATATGCAGGAGAAAGGAAAAGTGGTGGCACTACTAAGTAACATCTTGAAAGCATCTGCCTTCAAATGGTCAAATTCTTCGGTTCATTTTATCCTCCCAAAAGCCCAACTTATCCTCTCATATCTCAATACGCCATTACAAGTTGGCAGTAGGAAGGTTTGGAAGATGTACTCATCAGTCAGCATGGATGTACATTTTTAAATTTAACACACTAGAAATGGTCAACAATGTCTTAAAGATCGGGCTATGGATTATCAATAACAAACCAATTTGTCTTTAGAGATGGACACTAGGTTTCCATATGGAGAAAATTGGATGACATAATGTCCCCCATTTGGGTGAACTTTGACATCATATAATTGGAGTATTATTCCATAATGAGATTAAGCCACATTACTTGTTATATTGGAAGACCACTAGGCTTAGATGCCACCATTTCTAGAATAAAATGTATAGGCTATAATAGGGTGTGATAGAGATAAAGACTAAACAAGATCTCCTTAATTCTATACCCATTATGAAGATAGATGTAAATGTGGAACTAAAGAAGAAAAAGTTAACATGAGTTACAAATGGAAGTTGACTTTAGAGGAGCATAAAAAATAATGGCAGCTAATAATAAGAATCTTTAGGAGAGGTGATCATAAAGATTTAACAAGTAAAGAAGTAAAATAATAAACAAAAAATATTCCTCCTATTACAATAAAGGCCCCTAAAAATAATACTTCATCAAATGGTCATGAGGTTACTAACTATAAACAACCTAATCAAGATCCCCCTAACTCTCGAGAGAAGATAGGAGTTCAAAGCAAACTCACTTATTTACACAAGTGTCTATAAAGGAAGTTCTCCACTACAATATCCAATGCTAAGTTGATATCTTAGACTACTTAATTCTAGGGAAAAGCCTAAAGTAGTGGAAAATAAAGGGGAAGACTTTCACTAACTCTAATGATTCTCAACAAAATGATCTAAGTTTCATTTGTAACAAAAGAAGAAGATCACGCATGAAGGCAAAGGCGAAGCATTAGTTACTCATCAGATTGTCACCTAATATCTATTATTTTGTGGAATGTAAGGGGATTAAGTGCTCCAAAAAATAGAAGCTACTCCATGACTTTTTGAACAACATAAATGCTTTTATTATTGGGTTACTACCAAACTTAAGCTAGAAGCTTACACTAATAAACTCTTATTTCTAAGCAGAGGTTGGTGACTCATTATCAACCATGCTTACCACTTCTATGGTCGAATTACAATTGCTTTTGATGGATCCAAAGTAAAAGATAATCTTATATCTTCATTTATCCTATATTTTTCCATTAAAGTGCACTTTTTTTCTTGATCTAAAGGAAACTTACATCACCATTGTATAGGCAGCCAATCTAAGGTTATAACGTGGCTTAGATAAGATATGTCAAAAAAATTTATGTTGAATAAATTGAAGGAAATCATTTAAACTTATCCTTACAAGTTTCAACTTAAATCAATTTAAAAGTCACTTGATTCAAATAACTTCCTTTTCAATCACCTCTTTTTTACTTTTTTATTTTTTCTTTCTCTGTTTTTTAATAAGAACATGAAGAGGAGTTTTTTTATACTTCTCCCCAAATCTATAAAAAATGAAAAATCAAAATAATGCAACTTGAATCAATTAATTTACTTTTCATGGAAATAGTCAGAATCTTATATAAATAAACTTTAAACAATTCCTTCAATTAAAGGGCTCAAAATCATCAAGGACATCATCAACAAGAAGGGTAAAGGTGACTTGTAACAAGGTTAGTATGCAAGAAAAGAAAGGATAAGGCTTAAATTAGTTTTTAGGAATAAAAAGTAAGGTAGGTTTGTTTAGATTAAAAATGGTTATCCTAGGTGCCCTTATCACTTTATACACAAATTCATAAAAAATGTAGTCTTAACATCTATTCAAAAGCAAGTTCTAGCATATATAAGCTTTTTTTTTATAACACACAACAAAAAGAAATGTATGAACACAAATGTTATGAATGCTCTTAGCTCAAAGCTCACATAGGTGTCAAAATGCATCAAGTCATGCACATTTTCATTCAACAAAACCAATAAGATACTTAAAGTAATTTAACGAAAAATGCTAATCATGCTTGTCTCTTTCATGCATTATTCTTAAACCAAAAATGTATCATAATTTAAGGATTATTTATAAACAACAATCAGAAAAATTATGAGGCCATCATGAGTAGTAATAAATATATGAATCATAGTATTTATGAGTTTAAGCACAAATCACATAGTTCATCATAATTTTTACGCTCGTTTCCTTACACCTAAATCATACAGTATCCACAATTTATGCACAAGATACTCATATACCACAAAAATAATCAACAAAAATAAAGCACAGAGTAAAACTCCCTTTGAGTTGTGGGCATCTAAAAAGAGATGTAATATGGTGTCGATGGATATGGTAGAGCTTTTCATACGCTATGGATCGATTGTTGTTTTGGTGCTAAAGGGATTTAAGAAAAACATAAGAAATTAGGAATTTTCACTTTTATATATATTAATTTTTAATTTATAAATTATTTTATTATTTTCAATTTTTAATATATGTTTTTTATTTTTCTTTTTATTTTTAAATTACAAATTTCTTTAAAACCAAACAAACTACTAATATGTATAAGGCGTGTTAGTATTATGGAATTGTAAGGTTTCTAATCCAGAAAGCTAAATCATATAAAGCCTGATCTCGCCTTATGAGATTTAGTATTTGGGAATTTTAAGTCTATAATCCTGACAACTGAATTACATAAGGCAGATCAGGCCTTATGAAATTTAGTATTCTGAAATTTTTAAATCCATTATCACCTTAACCCAATAAACTAATTTCTAAAAAAAACCATATAAAACTAAAACAAAACTAATAAAAACCATCTTATTTTGGGTTGCCTCCTAAAAAATGTAATTATTTAACATCGTTATACTCGATGGGGCCTTTTTTCTTAAACTTCTATTTAATTGTGGCTTTGTACTCCTAAAGTAATGCTACTAGCCCTCCTCTTGCCCTATAGTCAACCTTTTTTAGATGATTGTAGGTAATGATTCTCCTTCACTCAAGTAGACATATTTTAGGTAATTAGGTAAGGCTTTCAACTTTATCTTTGGAGCCTATACAATAGAAACTACCATTTTCTTATAAGTTATAGTAATTTCAGTATTTAAAGTTTTTGAATATATTAACATCACTGATAATGATTCAACAACTTCACAAGTTTCATAAACTTGCTCATTTACTTCTGGTTTAGCATTAAACTCCAACTCATCATCAACATTTTTTTCCTTACAATATCTTACACAAATGAATCCACAATATCTGTTGTGTCTAGTTTCTATTGTTTTAAATTGTCTTAATATCTTAATTTTGGTTACAAGTTCTTGTGATTTGATCTAAATGAGAGATAAATTGAATGAAAATGGTGTGAATATTGCATGCATGTTGATTCGATTATTTTTTAAATTTTGCAAGAAAAATTAAAGTTCACATAACTTTGCATTAGAAAAAATAAATAAATTAGTCACTGTTTGCATAAGGTGGTGACAAATGTGTCACCACCATGCATAAGCTTGCACGGGTGACCAGCCCTCAAGGGGGTGACAAACATAGTCACCCCGTGCAAATTCTTATGCTTCTTTAATCTGTCTGTTTATTACGTGGCAGTTATAGGTTGAAGGGGCCTGAAAACCTAAATTTAGACGAGGCTACAAATAGAAAGGAGAGCAGGGTGGTGACGACATCTTTTCCATTCTTCATTCTTCACTCAACACACACCCAAGGCAAATAAAGAGAAAGAAGTCGGAGAAGAGACAAAGGGAGCAGAGACTAGTCAACAAAGGGGAAGAAGAGAGAAACATAGCAAAGAGGGGAAGGTAGTGCGAGCATCTGGACGAGAACAAGTTAAGGCAAAAGGTGAGAGCTAATGTGGGAAGCTTAACAGGGGTATAAGACCACCACCTTCACACTCATCCAATCCTTGTTTGCGTATTCTGTTCATTTGTTGCTCTATTTCTTGTTGTTATTGAACTTGTTACTTTCATAGCTTAGCCGACTGTTATTTGTTATCTCTTCATAGTTCACTCAGTTATTTACTTAGTTTATTACTTAAATACTTCACTTATACTGATAAAGATGGGATTGAAGTGTTTAACGATGATGAATCTTTTGATATTCGTGATGAGCTGGTCTCTTTTTCTTGAGGATTAATGTAGCTATTTTAGTCGAATATGCATGATTGAGGGACTGTGTTGTTACCTTATGTGTTGCTATAGTTTCTGAAGTGAATGGATGTAATAGCATGATCAAACTTTGCATTATTTTAGTATTAAACGAAAGATCAAGAGAAAAGGTTTAATATGGAATGAGAAACTATAGACGCTTAGGTTAAGAACTAAAAATATATTAACTTAAGTGGTAATTAATAGTCAAGTTTCCATAATTAATTTGGATGATAACCTGTTGAATACAAAAGTTAGACTTAGTTTATTATCCGAGTTGATCTTAGAACCCAATTGTTAATTTTAGTAATATGACTACCCAATCATTTTCCCTTAGTTTATTAGATTAATTTGTTCGTTTTTTCTCCCAATTAATTATGTTTACTTTTCAGTTTAATTTTGTGATTTCATTTAAAGCCTTTACTCAACAAACTAGCATGGCACGCTTAATTTTCTTATCACCAATAACACATAAAATGTAAACATACCTAGAACTTTGCATTTTTTTGGTAATTTTCTGTTTTTCATAGATAATACATTCTTACCCAAAATTATTCTCTCTTTATCCTTCAACTTCTTTTTATTTTTATATAATTCTTTCAAGAACTTTGCATATTTTAGAATTTGTTTAGTGGCTTTTAGAAGTGATATATTGATTTCCACCTTTTTGAAGTTGTGTCAGATCTCTCTTTTATATTCCTCTCTTTTTGATCTAGCCAACTTGATCAAAAAAGGTGGTACATATGCGTTAATTGATATCAATGAAGAAAAATCATCTTTCACCTTTATTGATTCTTAAGTTAGAGGTTCATCTTTCTTTTCTCCTTCATCGTGTTTTTCTATCCCTATTAGTAAGGAAGATCAAGATTGAATTTTCTTACCACTTCTCGAAGTCATTACACTCACATTCTCCATAAGATTCACCGCTATTTAGGAAGTTAATTTTTATGATGTTTGCATTTCCAGTTTACTAATAGAGGTGACTAATTGTGTTATTTGATTTCCTAAGTTTTGAAGGCTTGCTCTTGTTTCTTATTTAAATTGTTGAGTATTAGTAGCAAGTGCCTTAAAATTTTCATCTAAAGGCATACCTAAATTTAAAGATTGAGACTGAGCATATGTAAGGGATTGAAGTTGTCTAGTGAAATTGTGAGGTTGGAATCTTTTATGCCCTTCTTGATTTTTATAGCTATAGTGTAACATCCCGTTCCCACATAACGGGTCGGATCAGGGAAACGGGTCTACGAGGAGAC
>JAOTAY010021833.1:0-10077 GCA_025629805.1 Erythroxylum baracoense | reverse complement strand
AGAAAATTTGACACTATTAATATATTAATAGTGACAACTTAATTGTGGAAGGTACTAAATCGTCACAATTACTATTGTATTAGTGAAAAATAAATAAATCATCACAATTAATCCAAACAATAGTGTCAATCAATTGTTTTGTCACAAAAAACCTCGTATTTGTGACAAAACAATAGTTAGTCACAAAAACATTTTCACTAAATGTCTTAACTTTTGTAGTGAATGATCTCTCAACCTACCCAATGATTCTACCAATTCAATTAGTTATTAAGCTATCTTATGGGTGATCAAGTGACTAATCAAGATCTCTCTTCTAACTATTCAATTGACATAATGATTGCTAGTCAATAGGTTGGCATTTCTTGTTCTACAATCCTACATGAATCTCATCTTACTCACTCTCTCGATTTGTTGCAAGACAACAATTTAAAATAACAATCGTCAAAGACAGTTTGTTTAATTCTATAAAATAGGAGTTTTGACAAAATAATTCAAAAGCAATCCCTAAAACGAAATCAGCCTAACATGGTCTCCATAACATCATCAACAATCAAATAAACCATTTTTTACAAAGAATAGAGAAGATTAGAATGAAAGAAAATTGAATAAAAAGACTCCTCTTCTTTGCCACAATCTGGAATTTTGGTGTTGATGTGTTATTTTGCCCCATCTTAATGATGATCTTTGTCTTCAATCCCTCCTCAATGCTCCGAACGTGTGTTCTCCACTCAAGGATGGTGTTTCTACAGGTGGATATCATCTTGCTTTAAGATGGAGGCTTAATGATGTTTTTATAGTCAAAAAATCCTAGGTTTAATGAAGCCTCAAAGATTACTTCGGATTACAATTCCCACATCTGTGGGAATTTGCATGATTCCCACAAGCGTGGGAATTGCACACAGATGCACTTCTCATTTCTATTATGATTTCCCATGTTCATGGGAATTTGCATGATTCCCACGAATGTGGGAATTTATCCTAAATGCACTCTCTTTGTCTTCTCTTCTTTAATCTTTTGTTCAACCTCCAAGTTGCTCCCTCTTCCTTCTTACACAAAAATAATCAATTCTTACTCTCAATTAGCATCAAACACACAAAAAAATGTAAATCAAACTTAATGAAGACATACAAAATGAATCCTAAACTATAACAATAAACAACAATTATGCTAGAAAACACATGCTAATTACTTATAAAAACATATCCTAATGCACACCTATCAATATCCCCGCACTTGAAGCTTTACTCATCCTTAAGCAAAATAAATACAACCACTTAATTCTACCACTTTATTTTATATTGATCAAAACATACAATCCCTTAAATTCAAGCCGATTCAAATATAAAGTTAATGCACATATGATGACTACTTTTTCAATGAAGTACATAAGCAAACTCACAGTTGGCACAATCACTCAAAGATAAGTAAAAATGCAAAAATGAATCTTCCTTACAATTTTCACTTATTTCACTCAAGTGTTTAAGGGTTAGTGTTTCGCTCAAACTTCCTATACAAAACCATACTACCATAGGCTTACTAATACACCAATTCTCCTCTACTATGATTACATGCATAAATAGATCAAAAGGACTTGTTTAGGGTTGTAATGTGGTAAAGGTTAAGGTGGGTGAAAAGAGAGGAAAGAGGGTTAAGCATAAGCATAAGTAAAGTACAAAGCAGATAGAAAAAAAAGGGATAACTAAACATAACTACGAGACAAACAAATATAACTAATATTCTACACTTATTGATACTATTCACTTGTTCTTCCTTTTTCTTTTCTTTTTTTGTCCTTTTTCATCTTTTTTTTCATTTTTCGTTCTTTTTCTTTCTACATGGAAGAAATATGAGTCAAAATTAGCTCTATATACAATGTAGTCCACAGGCAGACATATACTTAATTTGTCTCGGTAAAAATTTCATTCAATCCCAACTAATATTTTACTTAATACTCTACTAAGCTTATGAAAAGGGTAGGATAATGGGGTTTAAAGTTTTAAAATTTTGGGTGTTTCATAAACAAAAGGTTAAGGCTTAATGGGGGTAGCAAGGGATAATTAACGGATAGGTCATTCAAGCCGAAGGTTAACATAAAAAAGGCCTAGATCATCTCTATTAAGTATGCATCCAGCAGACTCAAACAGATTCAAAGTAAGTTCTGAAGGTAATAACCTGTGGAAGTACACTCAACACAAAAATGAAATGACTATAGATGGAGTCATAAGGCTCAATCCTCACTTTGGCTCAATTGAAAACTCATTATACATCTCTATACTACCTCATTGTTCAAATGTCGATTTATGACTAAGCTTATGTAACCAACTACTTTTCATCACTCTATATGGTTTACTTTCTACTCAAGTGGCCTAATCTGAGTTCAAGCATACATTCAATCTAATTCCAACTAACATGAGAGAATTTCATGGCAATATTTATCAGAGTGACTCAAATGTGGTTCCATTGCTAACACAAAGCACATAAAATATGCCTAAACATGCATCCTATTTAACATAATGTAAAAAAAATACAATTAAGAACTTTGATGTCACCTCCCTACACTTAAAGATCATATTGTCCTCAATGTGACAAGTCAACAACCAAATAAAGGGAAATGATATCAAACCATACAAAAAAAATTAAAACAACACAAACAATAGAAATTGAAACAAATGAATGATATTAAACTAAACAGAAGATACGAAAGTCAAACCAATTTTAAAAGAAATTAAATATAAAAAAAAGACATAGCACACAAACAAGTAATATGAAACTAAATACATATAAAATGAAATGCAATCACACAAATGAAACAAAAAAAATTAAAAGTTAAAGGGTGAGAAAAAGCTTATTCTGAAGATGGTGGTGACGGTGATGGTGTAACAGCTTCAAAATTATTCCTCCATTAGAAGTTGAGGAACCTCTTTTTTAAACTACGCTGCTCCTTATGTACTGTTCGCATTTATGTGCTGAGCTCATTTAGTTGAGAGGTCACACGTTGTTAGTTAGACGCTATTTGTTCAAGGGTTTGTAAGAGTTGGTTAGCCCTTACTGGTGCGCTAGGTTATACCGCTTTCACTTCGTCATCTGGATCTTGAGCTACTCGAGATATGGAAGATTGGGACGTGGCTGTACTAATGCTTCTCCTGTTTTTCACTACAGTACGCGTTTGAGGATTACAAAGTTCCATAGAATGGACCTCCACAATCTCGAGATGCGTCAAAAATAATATGTCAAACATATCGTGTGGCGTTGTACACACCTCTTCCAAATTATGGTTATGAAAACGAGCTAAAGTAGTAACAATGTGCCCCATTCAAAAATATGAACTTTGCTTATTGACAACACTGACAATTGATCTAAATATTCTAAAGGGTGTGTCGATTCTAACCTTATGATCTATGCACCATAAGAAGAAAAGGTCTTTTACAGAACATTTGTTACTTTTGATTTTATTAAACACAGTTAAACATATGAATTTATAAAGTAGCAAATGTTCAATACTACGTATTAAAGCATTTGGTGCATTGCGTGAATCAAAACTGTCTTCCCCCGTTAAAATTTTCCAATAGGAATCCACATCAAATTCAGGATGATCATCTAAAACTTTTATATTTTGGAAATCAAAAAGATAACGTATGACATTATAATCCAATTTATAATTGAATAATCTAAACTAAAATACGTCCATTTTTGGGATATAACAGACAGTAGTGAAAATTTTAGTTGTAATCATAGGGTGAATATGCATGTCACACAGAATGAACCTATTCCACACTATGTTGTCAGCTAGATGCTCGATCTTTGTCCTCACTCCTATGTGCTCTAACAATGCAAAATCGAAATACCTCGGAGTGATTATTCCCCTATCCTGAAAATCACGGAAGCGTATACCTTCGTCTTTCGAGTAAATCGGGAAGTGAGATAGATAAGTTGCCTCTAAATCACTTTTGCCTTCACCAAAAACTTGACGGTGCACTTCGTCACCTAATTTTTGATTCATCATCTTCTTCGGTGCCATTATTGTAGAAAAACCTACAAAAACAAGAGATAGAAAGTGAAATTCAAGTTTTGGAGAGAGAGAACAAACAAAACTTACCTAAATCCTTGTTGTTTGGAGAGACTAATGTATGAAAATGAAAAGAATGTAGGAATTATGAAAGAATTAAAGAAAATATCAAGAATCTAAAGGGAGATTGAAGTATTTTAGAGAGTGAAAGGTAGAGAAATTTGTGGGTAGGAGAGGAGAGTATGAAAATTTTAAAGATAGGGTGAGAGAAAAAATGGGAGGGAAACTTAAGTTTCCCTCCGATGTGGGATTCCCATGCTCATGGGAATTCCCATTAGCATAGGATTCTTCTCTAAAAACTTTCTAGAGAGGCTTCCCATATTTATAGGAATCACTGCAATTTCGATGAATGTGGGAATTGGTGATCCTCACAATTCCAAACCTTCTTCCAAGCTTAAATGAATTCTCCATGATCCCAAAACCTATAAACACATCAAGGTAATATCATTAACAAGAATTTTGAAAAGAAAAAAAATTAAAATCTAGACAAGATCAACATGAACATCGATCAATCTTAATTTAGCAATAATCAAACCAAAGAACACAAACAAAAACTAGACAAAAACAACACAAGAGATTAAACATGCTAAGTTAAGGTCATTAGCTTAGCATATACTTATGAAAAAATGGAAGATAGGAGAGAGATAACTTTCCTCACTTGTGGATATATCCCTCCAAATATAGTTTACAGCGGTGCCCGTTGATCTTTAATGTTTCCCTATTATCATTTTCTAGCTCCACAGCTCCATGAGGAAACACTTGAAGAATTTTAAAAGGCCTACTCCATCTTGACTTGAGTTTTCTAGGAAATAGTCGAAGTCTTGAGTTAAACAAAAGTACTAAATCCCCACTCTTAAAATTCCTTCTTTTCGATATGGCCATCATGCCACTTCTTAGCTCTTTCTTTATATAGCTTGGCATTTTCGTAAGCATCATACCTCAACTCTTCTAACTCGTTAATGTGTAATAACCGCTTTTCTCCTGCCAGCTTCCAATCCATGTTCAATTTATTGATTGCCCAATATGTTCTATGCTCTAATTCTAATGGTAGATGACATACCTTACCGTATACAAGCTGATATGGTGTTGTGCCTATGAGGGTCTTAAAAGCTATCTTGTAAGCCCATAGTACATCGTCTAGTTTCATTAACCAATCTTTTCTTGAAATATTCACTGTCTTCTCCAATATCTTTTTCAACTCTCTATTCACCACCTCCATTTGACCACTAGTTTGGGAATGGTATAGGGTAGCCACTCTATGATAAACGTTGTATCGTCTCAAAAGATTCTCAAACGGTTTGTTATTAAAGTGACTTCGCGCATCACTTATGATTGCTTTAGGCACCTCAAATCTAGTAAAAATCTTCTTAATGAACTTCTAAACCACCTAGCTATTATTGGTTTGAGTAGCGACCGCTTCAACCCATCTATAAGCATAATCAACTCTAACCAAGATATAGGTATTGCCTTCAGAGGGTGGGAATGGTCCCATGATGTCCAAACCCCATGCATTAAATATCTCCAACTCCATTATATTTGAAAGTGGCATTTCATCTCGTTTTGATATGTTGCCAACTCTTTGACATCTATCGCACTTGAGCATCTTTAAATAGAGTTGGCTAACAGAATCTACACTCCAAATCTGTGCCGTAGTCTTGTTAGTTCCATAATGCCCTGCATATGGTGAACTACGACATTGAGTTAAAATCTTAGGCATTTCATCTTCAAGAACACACCTGTGAATTAAACTGTCAAAACAGATTTTATAGAGTACAAGTTCATCACAAATATAATGCGCGCTCTAAAATAAGAAACACTTCCTCTATTGATATGATAAATTGAATAGAAGAGTACCACCTAAGAGGCAATTTGCAATATTTGCAAACCAAGGAAGGAAAGGGTTATCTACCATCATCAAAGTCTTGTCAGAGAAGCTTTCTTTAATTTCCTCTTCCTCTTCATGATGTCTGACTTCAAGCCTCGATAAGTGATCTACTACAACATTTTCTATTTTCAATATTAAAATTTTAGAGTAGGAGTACAAATCGAACAAGCCTAGCCTTGGCATCCTTCTTGGTGAAAAGGTAACGCAATGCTGCATGGTCTTTAAACACAATAACTTGTGAACCTAACAAATAATAACAAAATTTTTCACAAGCAAATACTACCGCAAACAATTCTTGTTCAGTAGTTGTATAATTCAATTGTGCTCCTGTCAACGTCTTGCTTGCGTAATAGATAGTATGTAACCTCTTCTCCTTTCACTGGCCTAGCACACACTCAACTATATGGTTGATTGCATTACACATGATCTCAAATGGAAGAGACCAATCCGGTGATGTTAAAATTGGTGCTGTTATGAGTGCCTTCTTTAACTTGTTAAAAACATTCAAACAGTCATCATCAAAAACAAAAGGCACATCTTTTACTGATAGATGAGTCAGAGGTTTTGCAATGAGGGAAAAATCTTTAATGAACAGTCGGTCAATCCCTACATGATCAAGAAAAGCTCAGACGTCCTTGATGTTAGAGGGAGGTGGTAACTTTTCAATTAATTTTGCCTTAGCTCGATCCACTTCAATCCCTTTATATGAAATCTTATGGCCTAGTACGATTCCCTCTTGGACCATGAAATAACATTTTTTCCAATTTAAAACTAAATGTGACTCCTCACATCTTTGGAGCACTTTATCTAAGTTCAGCAGGCAATGATCAAAAGACTCTCCAAAAATAGAAAAATCATTTGTAATACCTTCATAAATTTTTCATTCATATCTGTGAATATGGCCATCATGCACCTTTGAAATGTAGCAGGTATATTGCATAAACTGAAAGGCATCCTTCAGTACTCAAAAGTTTTGTATGAACAGGTAAAAGTGGTCTTCGCTTGATTTTCGGATATATAAATATTTGATTGTACCCTGAATATCCATCTAGAAAATAATAAAAAGAATGACTAGCCACTCTCTCAATCATTTGGTCCACAAAAGTTAAAAGGAAATGATCCTTCTTGGTGGCCAAATTTAACTTTCTATAGTCAATGTATACTCACCACCCTATGACAGTCCTAGAGGAAATCTTTTTCCCTTCTTCATTCTCTATTACTATCATGCTACCCTTCTTTGGCACACACTGTACTAGGCTCACCCACTCACTATCCGAAGTGGGGTAAATTATTCCTGCATCTAGAAGTTTCACCACTTCCTTCTTTACAACCTCTTGCATATTCAGATTTAATGTTCTTTGTCTTTCTGTCACGACTCCACAACCTTCTTCTTAGTTAATTCTGTACGTCACCACATTGGGCTAATCCCCCGAATATAAAAAATTTGCCACCCTATAGCTCTAATCCTTTTCCTTATAGTCTCCACCACTTTCTCTTCCTACTTACAATTTAATTCATTGGAGATAATGATAGGTAAAGTATGGTTCTTTCCTAAAAAGGAATATCTCAAATGGGAAGGTAAAGGTTTAAGCTCTAAAGTGGGAGGTTTAATGGTAGAAGGTAGTGTAGGTGCTCCAGCTCTCTCTAATTGTTCTAGTTCCACCTCCTCACAAACAGCCTCTTCCTTGGCACTTTCATCTTTGTGTACTCAATTCACCTCATCAACTCCTTCTTTAATTTCCTTCACACACTCATATATTGCATTAATTTTCATACACACATTTCCATCCATTGGTTTCTTCAAAGATTTTATCATATTAAATTCAACCTACTCACCACCAAATATCAACACAAGTTTTCCTTTATGAACATCAACTAATGCCCTACTAGTATTCATAAAAGGCCTACCCAAGATTAATGGACAATTTTTATTAGCTTTAAAATCCAACACAACAAAATCAATCGAAATTATAAATTTATCCACTTTTACCAATACGTCTTCCACAACTCCAAATGACCTTTTTATTGATTGATCCACAAGTTGAATTAATATGGAAGTCAGCTTGACCTCTTTTAATCCCAATTTCCTGAAAATAGACAAAGGCATCAAGTTAATACTGACACCTAAATCACATAAACATTTGGAAAACTCAAAATCGTCAACAACATATAGAATAGTAAAACTCCCTGGATCTTACAATTTTGAAGGCATTTGACTTGAGATAATAGAATTATAGTTCTCTGTCAATGTAACTGTCTGATTGTCTTCCCAAGTATGCTTGTGTGTGAGTATATCCTTCAAAAACTTCGCATACTTAGGCATGCACTCCAAAACTTCCACCAATGACAAATTAATCTATAGTTTCTTCGATTTCTCTAAAAATTTGGAAATTTGGATATCCACCTGATGTTGCTTCACTCTTTGTGGATATGGGAGTTTGGGTTTGTATGGTGGTGGTGGTACATATGGCCTCCTCTCTCCCCTTTCTTTTTCTATCTTTGTATTATTCTCTTTTTCTTAGTCATCCTTTTTCGCACTTGGTTCTTCCATTTGCTTGGCACTTCGAAGTGTAATTGCTTTGAGTTGCTCCCTTGGAATAGCCTTATTATTGCTCGGTAAGCAATCTACAATTTGAGAAAATAAAGCGTCAGTAAGTTGACGTACCTAGACTTCCAAATTATGGATTGACGAGGCATGGTTCTTCACAATCTGATCAAATTTTGCCTCTATCCTCTATTGATTTTCCTCCTAGTTTTCATACATCTTTTTATGACTCTCTACTTGAACTACTAGTTTGGAATTAAACATCCCTATAAATTTTTCCAACTTATTTTCCAACGCTCCAATTTGATCTTGCTGGAATCTTAGTGGTCCTTATGGTCTTTATTGGCCGCCTGCATTATTGCTACTCCAAAACAATTTTAGGTGATTTTTTTAACCTAGATTATATGTATTCGAATATGGGTTATTACCTTGTTATGGCTAGCCTAAATAGCTTACCTATTCGGTCTCGCTAGCTCCCAATAGAAAACATTCCGCTGAGCTGTGGTTGTTTTCACCACATAGCTCACATTGTGCTTGTATTGCCTTAGCTACTGAGGTAGACGCTCCTTGCATGTTGTTTAGCTGCTTTGTCAAAGTCATGATTTGAGCCTGCAAGATAGTAACTGAGTCAATAGGTATCATACCTTTTTGTTCCTTCTGTCCTTGTCTACTCCTCTCGCTTGACCACATGCAGCTATTACTTGCCAACTCCTCTAATAAATCATGCACTGCTCCCACCGTCTTCCTCATCAGTGAACCTCTGACTGTTGCATCAATTGTGTCCCTAGTGCTCGGATTCACTCCATTATAAAATGTTTGAAGCAGCAATTACTTCGGGAGGTTGTAATGTGGATAGCTCGTCTAAAGTTTGTTAAATCTCTCCCAAGCTTCGTAGAGAGATTCTCTATCGCTTTGCTGAAAATTTGTTATCTCCTTGATAATCCTCATCATCTTTGTCAATGAAAAATATTTGGTGAGGAATGCTTGGGCGAGCTGCTCCTAAGTCGTGATCTAGCCTGGATTCAAAGCATTGTACCATGCTTTAGCACGATCCTTTAATGTGAATGAAAATAGTCACAACTTCATTGCTTCATCAAGCATTCCGTTGAACTACCAACCTCTCCACTAATTGAGGACTAAACCTTGGCCTTAAAATTATTCACTTGAACTACCGGCCTCTCCACTACCTGATAACTAAACCCTAGCCTCATGAAATCCATGATTGTCCTTTCCATTCCTTCTTGCTCTCCTTCTTCAACCATATCTTGATTTGAGAAGTTTACACACTTTTCCCTTCTTATTTCTCTTTCGTGCTTCTTAATATCAGGAAATTCATCCTCTATAGCTTCTCTTACCCTTCGTGTACTCCTTGTGTTCATACGCCTGCAAATACACAAGGAAAAGTATCAAAAACCTATTAAATCAAAGTAATCTAAATCAAACACGATGCTCAACAATCAATCGCTGGCAGCGGCGCCAAAAATTTATTGATGGTAAAACATATGTAACACCCCCTGACCGTAGGGTACGCACCGGGATGCCCGTAGGTCATTCCGATACATATCCTATGATAAGGGAGC
>JAOTAY010021832.1:0-10077 GCA_025629805.1 Erythroxylum baracoense | reverse complement strand
GAACCTTGGTACCTTATGACTAGTTATATTATGCTCATACAAATAAAACCAAACTCTTTTGTTTTATTAATAATAAAGATTTTCATTACAATTTTATAACTGGAAGAAAATTAAGTTATATGTAAATAAACTTTCTTTTCAGGGCACTATATTTATATAACCCTAAAACTTAGATAATATATCCTTTAAAAATTTCACGTATTTCGGCATATGTTCCATTGCCTCAACAAATGAGAGATTTATCTGTAACGTCCTTAGCTTCTCAACAAACTTTGTAAATTGTTCATCTAACTTCTTCTTTTGTGGTCGTTGAGGAAAAGTTACCTTGGGCTAATATGGTGGAGGTGCAATGTATGGAGGGTATTCACTTATATCCACTTCATTCTCCTTTCCTTGATTCTTCTCTATTGGCTGGTAGCTCCTCTCTTGTCCATGTGGCCAGTTCAATTTCCTTCCCACTCCAAAGTCTGATAGCCTTTAGTTGTTCTTTTGAATTTCTTCCTAAGGTGTTAGGAACATTTCCAAACTTCTGTATCAAAAAGATGTTTGTCAGTTGACTAACTTAGGCTTCTAAATTATGAATGGAAGATGCATGTCACTTAGTGACTTGCTCAAATTTATCTTCCAAGTTTTTGTGTTTATCATCTAAAGTACCTAGCTTATCTAGAATTCTGTCCAATTTACCATCCATCGAGCTTGTTTTGTCCTGCGAGAAACTCGATTGTCCTCAGGGTCTGAACACCCTCCATTATTGTTGTTAGATCAAGAGAAACTTGGGCGATTCTTCCACCCAGGGTTATATGTGTTTGAGCACGGATTATTACCCCCTCCACGTCCAAATTGGGCTCCCATGTAATGAACTTACTTTGAGTTATCTTCTTTCATCAAAAAGCAATCCACTGTATCATGATCAAATTGACCGCATAGGTTGCACTTCAATTGTGCGATTTTTAGCGTAACTGATGATAACGCCTTCATATTACTGAGTTTTTGCTTCAAATTGTCAACCTTAGCTTACATTTCCGTCATCTGATAAATAGCGGCAACTCCCTTCTGCTCCTTAAAGTTAGTAGGTTGCCTACTACGTTCACTAGCCTATAAGCAGCTATTGCTGGCCATCTCCTCTATTAATTCCTCTGCTTCATTGATCGTCTTTCACATTAAAGATCCTCCTGACGCCATATTGTTGGTGCCTCTAGTTTGTTGATTTACTCTGTTATAAAATGTCTGCAGTAAGAACTCTTTGGGTAGATTGTGGTGTGGGCATCTCCTCTACAAATCCTTGTAACGCTCCCACGCTTCATGAATGAACTCCCCATCACTTAGTTGAAAATTTGTAATTTCCTTAATAATTTTGGTGGTCCTTATTAGTGGGAAATATTTACCCAAGAAAGGTACGTACTAACTATTCCTAGGTTGTAATGTTAGCGGGGCTCAGGGAATAATACCAAGCCTTCACTCTATCCCTACACATAAAGGGAAATAGCCTAATTCTCACTACATCTTCTGACATCTGGTGATACTGAAAAGTATCATAGATCTTGAGAAAACTCACGATGTGAGCGTTTAAGTCTTCATTTGCAAGTCCATAGAATTGGACGTTCTGTTGAAGCATGTTCAAGAGGGTTGGCTTAATTTCAAAAGAAATCGCTTGAATAGGAGGTCTAGCCACTCCTTGGTTCCCCGGATTGAACCCTAGCCTCATAAAATCCATAAGGGTCCTTTTGTTGTTACCTACCAGGGTTGATTTCTTGATCCATGTTTCGTTGGAATTCCTCAGCCATTTGTGCTTTCTCGAACTCTTCTCTTTCTTCTCGTCGAGCTTTCCTAAGGTTTCATTCTAATGTGTTATGTCTCAATCTAAAGTCTCAATTTTACGACTTGAACCCCTCGTGACACTTGTGTTCATGCAAGAGCAGGATTCCTACATAGAACGACGAAAAATAAAAACAAAAATTAAAAGCTATCATAACATCTTAAACTGTAGAACTAAGTTGCCTTCCCCGGCAACGGCACAAAAAACTTTTTCACTTAAGGTTACACGATCTAAGTTCTACTAATTTTTAACCTTGGTAATAACCGCAATCGCACAAGTCATTCGTGTAGTACCTAAGATGTAGATCCCACGAGGAAGGGAACTAGTGGTAAAATTTAACGGCAGCTAAGTTTGCAAAATCTAATTTATCAACTACTGTAGAAATTTAAATCAATCGAGAATCAAATACGAGAAATTAAATCACCTCAAAGAACAAAAGAAAGCAAACTCACATAAAATCTGAATTTCAACCTAGAAGCAACCAATTAAGAGAAAGGGGGAATCTATTCGAAATTTAAAAAAATCTGCCCAATTATGAAATCCCATGATTATTTTGTGAATGAAATTGACTTTTGATTTATTGAGATCCAATTACTTATTTATATTTTAGTAATTTAGAATATTAGATCTTAATTTGATTTCATATATAGCAATTGAGAAATCTTAGGTTTGAATAGATCTATGGTAATTGGAATAAGTTAATTGCAACCCTATGATAGGATGACATAAATCTTCTATATTAGGGTCAAATTTAATAGAGGGATTCATAAAACGATAACGCAATCCTATAAAATTTAACCTGAGTAATTCAGTTAGAAACCTTAGGATTAGTTGTCAGTAGACTTAAGGTTAGTTACTAACATGTCGTAGGAGTCTTTATGGTCTAATAAATCTCCAAACAAATTGTAGAACAAAAGATCAATCTGTTAAGGTTTGGAGGCATGTGAACCTAAATGCTAATCACTCGATATCAATAATTAACTTAGTGTTTCATAATTCTCTATTTTAATCATCCCACTCCTTTATTTTATTTGCTTAATTTAGCTTCTTTAATTAAAAACCACAATCAATTCTTAGCCTAGATAATAGAATAACATCAATTACTAATACTTGCTATCCTTATGGGATTGATCCGTACTTACCGATAGTAACTTCGACTATGTTGTGTACTTGTGGTATGACAATATTAACTAACTCACGAAAAAAGTCAGTCACTCACAAACTTGTCAAACCAAAGAAGCAATACCAATAGCTGAAACCACCCTTACCAATTAATCAATCCATAAATGGAGTTGAAATTAGTAATGAAGAACTTATTGAGCAATTTTAAATAGTTGAAAGAATAAGATACTAAAGGAGCAATGGTAAAGACTCAAAAAATAAGCATCGTTAATATGTTAATTTTTCTCTAAAATGTCAAAGGTTTAAACTACCCTATAAAAAAAGCTGCTTTGAAGGATTTTGTCATGAGTGAAAAGCCTCTTATAGTAGGGTTACTGGAAACAAAAATCAAGTTAAAAAATGTTGGAAAATTAAATACTTTGGCGTCTCAATAGAAGCTGCTTACCAATCAATTTCATAATGCATATGGGAGAATGATCATCTATTATAAGGATGATGACATTTAAGTGGAGTTATTAAATTTAACTGACTAAGTCATGCATGTCAGAATCTTCTACCTATAAGAGAAAACAGATATGATCATTTCCATTATTTACGCCAATCATTTTGGATTCTAGAGGAAAGATTTATGGAACAATCTTATAAAATTTAGCAGATGTATTGATATGTCTTGGATGATATATGGTGACTTCAACTCGACTCTATATAAATCAAAGGCTCTAAACTACAATATAAGGAATTTTTCTGACGACTTCAAAGAATGTGTGGAGAGCCTGGGAGTTACAAACCTGAAACATACTGTACATAATTTTATTTGGTCTAACAAATAATACTCAAATTGGTTTATCAAGAAGAAACTAGATCAAACTCTAGTCAATATAAGCAATTGAGGGTTAGAATGTTAGACTTTTGAGTCATATCATTTTAGAATTTATGAGGTGCATTTCATTCACATGCATAGCATGAGTATATACACACATGAATGTTGATTTGGAAAACATTGCAAAGATTGTATATGCACTCAATTGACATGTTTCAGGGTATGAAAGGTTTAAATTGATAATGATTTAATTATGTATTGCTTATGTCTTAAATTTTGGTTTGATGGATTATAATTAGTAATTTGGAGTTAATTTTTACAATTGGAAAATTGAAGAATTAAAATGTACATTTAGTCTAGGAAAAATGTCAAGTGGTAAGATAAGTTGACATATGAAAAATTAGGATGACTAAGCCTATAAAATGAGTGGCATTTGGCATAGAAAATTAAGTGACTAATGGCAGTAGTTGTTGAGTGACTAATGGCCTATGATATTGGTGACATTTGGCAGCCATATAAGAGGACATATAGCTTATCAACTTGGATGACATGTGTCATTTTGAAATAAGGACACCTTGCACCAAAAGGCTTAAGAAAATGCAGAGTCACTAATCGTTCCTAAAGTTTCTGCTGCATGCTTTCTTCTCCTTTCCTCTCACCACCAAAACACCCATAACCTCACATCTCTATGTTTTGCCTACGTTTGTGTTCAATTACCACACCAAAATCCATGCTTTTACCCTTCATAAAGATAGTTATAGAATCATATCATTGTTTTACTTGCTGTTATCTTTTTATCTTTGCTAAAAACCCATTCTACTCCCACTTTGTACTTGGATGATCTTGTATGTTTGTAAGGCAAAGTAAACTTTATAATTGAGGAGGCAATTGAGCTGATCAAGTAAGGGTCTGTTTTGTTGGAGGTTTAGTAATGGAATGAAATGGAACGTAGCACACTTCCATCATTTGGTTGAGGTTTCATAATGGAATAGAACTGAATGGGATAGAAGCAGAGGGTTTCAAGTTACTTTCTATTCCATCCTAAACAGTGAAAATAAGAAACCTCCGATTTGGGGGTTTAGGATGGAATGTAAACTAATAAATACATATTACCTAACATACCATCAATAATTTTAATACCATTTATTTCTTCTAACCCTAACCCCTTTGTATATAATTAATAATATTTTTATATTATTTCTTCTTACTCTGATAATAATATTTTTATATTATTAATAAAATTTTATATAATTAATAATAAAACAACAAAATTTAATAAAATTTTTGTTAATGAAAATAAAAATATATAAAAAATATTTTGTAATTGTTTGTATATATTTCTATATAAATAAATAATTTCTAAATATAAATCACATATAATATAATAAAATTTATTAAATAATTAATAATAATATTTTATGTAATCAATAATGAATTGTATATAATTAATAATAAAATTATTAAATTTTTATTAAATTTTTTTATTTTAAATAGAAAATATATAAAAATTTATTTGTCACGGTTGTGTGTGACTTTTTAGTTGGACATGATTTTTGTTTTAAAATCATAGGGTTAAACTTGTTGCAACAACCATTTTGATATCAGGGGTATAGTAGTCATTTATTATACATTACATTCCATTCCATTCATCTTCCAAACAATGTTTCATTACATTACATTATGAACCCTTCCATCCCTCCAAAACAACTTTTCATTATATTCTATTCCATTTCATTATAAACTATTCCCTTCCTTTCTGTTATGTTCTGTCCTGTTCCATTAATTAACATCCAACTAAACAGGCCCTAAGTGAAAGACTGATCTCTTGTGATATATGTTACTAGAATTTAAAGATGACTGAATTGGGGATGGATTGTTTGTGATATTGGTGTAAGTGAATTTTGAAATTAATGCGTGAATGGTAGTCTCAGTTTTGTTTTTACATGCATGAAAGACAATAGTTTATGAGCTGCCATGTGAATGGTTTTGAGCTAGAATTGGAGATGAAATTGATGAGGAATTGAAGTATAATTGAGGTATATTTTTGAATTTTGTATGAAGGTGTTTGAATATGGAGAATTGAGGGAAATTGGATAGTGCACTATTGAGGCGCTCATCCCACAATTATGGCCAAAGCTTTGAAATGTTTCGATTTTATGAATTTGTTGAACCTAACAATGATAAGTTGCTCTACATTGGTATATTTGGACTTAATTCTGACTTGAAATGAACGTAGATTGTTACTTAATTAATTATAAGTTTAAGTTGTTAATTGATGTCATTACTTAATGAATGGATTGTCCTGATATCAATGTATCTAAATATGGAAATTATGAGTTGTTAAAGGAATAAAGGTGTTCTTATGAATGCAAATATGATCCAAAGAATATGAGTAAGGTGTATTAGGTATGAATAAATGAGAATTGGGAAATTGTGTGAATGTATTTTACTAGAAAAGGTTGATGAATGTATGATTGATAAATTTAGAGCAATCAAACTTGCTCAAGGTCTAAACCTGAATGCAATGTGGTAATATACGAGTTATAATAATTGAATGGTTAAGATTTATGATTAAGAATACATCCTCAGAAAGGTCAAATGAGCATGCATTGAAACATGACACATATACATGTGCATGATTATATATGTATATGATTGAATAACTTAGTAAGTGTGAAAAATGTGTGTGTATTGCATGACTATAAACACACAAGTTGATCACCAGCATCTAGACATTGTCGGATCATTAAGGCAATAGCTTATTTGGAGCATACAGTGAGTTAACCTAGATGTGCAAACTCAATTATATGTGCTTTTGTTTGAGCTATCTGTGTAAAATGGAATGTGTAAATAAATGAATGATGAATGCCAGACTTAGATTTGAGAAGTTTATTATATGGCATGAGCATATCGAAATGAAGGATATTGAAAGCATGACATATGGTTTGAAGCATTTCATTGATATGTATAATCAGATAAAGAAGTTGTGACTAGATGAGAAAAGGCTTAAAGCTTAGGAATATGCACAAAGAGCCTCAGGCTCAGATATCAATGAGCCCAAAATCCTTTTCGGATATGGGACAGTATATGAATGAGCCCAGTATCTAAAACAGATATGGGATAGTAAATTGGGTTGATAAGTGCTTGGTCACAAAAAAGCAAAATAAAATGGAATCACTTGTGCAATTGCATAAACAACTCTACATATATCATATGAATGGTTGAGATGAATTATTGAATTGCTTTGAAATAATGATATGCAATGTTTGTGTACATGTATATTTGTTGAAATATGGTGAAATGTGACGTGGTATTCAATATTGGATGATATGAAATACTTGTTGAATTGGGATATTAGTTTGTCCTTACATTTCGGACTTGAGTGAGCACATCAATGATGGTTCACTCACTGAGTTCGTAAACTCATCCAAATTGCAACGTTGGTTTTTAGGTTCAAGGGAGATCTAGCTTCTAAAGTGATCTAATATAATTCTAGTAGTGTCATTTTGGGGATAAGAATGACTCAAAGGTCTGGTCAATTGATACTTGCAGAGTCTAGATAAATATCTTTTGTTTTAACATTCCATATTATGAAACACATTGTTTTTAGTGTGTAATTTTTGTACTGTCTAATGTATTGGGGTTGAGTTTAAAACTATTATGTATTGACTGTTTGAATTTTGAATGATAATGTCACAAATGACTTATTATGATTATGAAAGAAATGAGTATTTTAAATGCTTAAGTTATATTAATGCCTCAGACTGGATTAATGTGATTGTCCTAATATATCATGTCCGTAAAGTATATTCCCGAATATCCAGTGGTATGTTCGGGTATATGCACTATAGGAGTGGTATGTTACAATGTTTATAGAGAGTGAGAGAAGATGATAAACACTTCACCAAAAGACTCTCTATTTTTCACATAACACTTGCATGTAAATTGGTATTTTTATACCCTTTGTCCTTCCTGTAGCCCCCGACATTAATGAGAGAGTTGGTGGGAATTAAATGGCCATTGATCCCATTTAATATGCATGAAAACATTCACCACTTCTTTAAAGGGTAATTTTATCGTCTTGCTTAGTAACTAAGATTCATATGTGTCATTTGCTTTATAATCAAATAATCCTAAATTACCACATTTGTGCAGCTTAGTTATACAACTAGAATATCTTAGATCCCCATCCAAAACCATTTTACTCATTCTTTGCATCTCTAATGCGTGTAACCCATTAGGCTCCTAGTTATATTGACCACTTGAATTAATACTTAATTCATGCAAGTAGTGAGCGATATTTAGCAACACATTATGACCCCTAATTGACCAAAAAGTCAGTGGTTTGGTTACAAACCACCCATCAATAGACAATGTTTTGGTGTAATTCATACTTTCACCATCTATACCCCACTTGTTTCAGAGTATGGTTAAAGTGTCAACTCCTACTAGACTGACTACATTACATCTAGCCTAAGTGATGTTAGTTCTTGTCCCTGAAGCTCATTACTCAATTAGATATGTCACTGAAGACTATCTCTATGGCATTTCCACTCTGGCCAGAGATTCCCAAGTAATGACCCTTACAAGAGGCCATAGGTATCATATTCTTCTATCAGGAGTAGTGAATCCTTTATTAACTACTCATTCACCTTTAAATACTTCAAGCTTTACCCAATCACCAATCTTTGGGAGGAAATGAGGAATGGAGTCAAAGTATAGGATCGATATCCAAGATATCCTTGAGGACCTCAAATCTAAGGATATTTGCACTATTGCTATGATGAGACTGTCATTAACAGTAGAATAGATTATCCATATGATTGTCTTATAACAGGTCATCCAATGTACTTAATACTCTTAGGAAGCATCCATATATTAAATCTAAACAACTTAAGCTTACAACTTATAAAATCCATTGCTTGATCTAATGAAGGAGTATAACATTTGTAGTCAGTCCAGGTTAACAATGTCCCGTCTTATTAATCCTGTGGTTAGGGATATTTTAGATACTAATATAATTACATATGATGGCGGTCCCATTATCATGATCTCATCGTGATTTCCTTCATGCCCTGTAATATATCGAGGACTTCATTAATTTGATTTAAGATTATTATCAATTCATAAAGAAATATGAACATCAAATTAATGAAAATTCTTTTTTATTAATCATAGAGATTTGTACAATAAGCGCAAAAGCCGATTGCCTTTAAAGTATTGGGTTTATCGTAGTTGTATGCATCACATGCATGTTAATGTAGCGGAAGTGTCAAAATCAAGATTCTGACACCATGACAACTCGAAAATCACAAAATCAAAAATGCATGCATGGATATGTAAAAGAACATGAAATATAAAACTTTTACCTTTTGTTTCTCCTCCTTTCTTGTTTCTTCTCCTTGTTTGGGTTATTGGAAACACCAAACCCTTCCTTGATCACCCAAGAACACACAAAGATCAAGAAGAAACAATGTATAAGGTGATTTAAGTACCAAACTACATGAGTTCTAGTAGATGCTCAAAATGATAAAAGATAGATCAAGACTCTTGTTGTACACTTTAATTTATGAAACAATTGCATAAATTGCAAGAACAAGAATCTTGATACCTCTCTTTCACTCTAGAACTCTTCTAGAGCCCTTATGCTCTCACTTGAGTGTGTAAGAAGTGGTAGGACTTTTGTGTACATAAGTGAAGAACTCACTTATGTACTCATTCGTGCCCTTGGTTACGATCGTGGCCAATAAGCCATGATCGTGGCCTACTTAAAAACAGGCTCATCTTCAGTCACGATCGTGGCCTATGAGCCATAATCATGGCCTACTTAAAAATAGCTATACACACTATATTTTTCATCCAATCTTTTATGCGTGTGACCCTTAGGTTCTCGGTTATTTTAGGCACTTGAATTAACTCTTAATTCAAGTAAATCATGAAGGGTTTCATGATGCCAATTTGCTAGAATATAAGTGGATTAATACATGAACTCTTTAATAGTTAATTATCTAACTTATGAACCTTTCCATAGACAATTACCGTGTAATTCTTCCTTTCACCATACTATACCCCACTTGGTTCAAAGTATGGGCTATGTGTCAACTCTCACTAGATTGAGTACGTCACATCTAGTCCAAGTGATGTTAGTTCGTGTCCAGGGATTTGATTACTCTATGTGTCATTAAAGACTCTCTTCTTGAAAAATAACTACTCTGGCCAGAGACTGCTGAGCTATGACCCTAATAAGAGGCCGTGGGTATCATTTCCTTCTATTAGGAGTGGTGAATTCTTTATTAGCTACCCAATTACCTTTAACTGC
>JAOTAY010021831.1:0-10077 GCA_025629805.1 Erythroxylum baracoense | reverse complement strand
CTTTAAATAGTTTCCCCTTGGCTTCTTCCAGATCAATACTGTAAACCTTATTGTTTAGTAAATTATGCAATCCATAGAATGATGAGACGGTATTGGATCTATAATTTGGTACCACCAACCATGGTATTCCATTCCGATTAGGTATCTCAGCCATAAATTGCCAGATTTTGCAAACACAAGAAAATCGTAATTTATCAGTACACACCACAATCTCATCTTCAATAATGTTCAACAACTCTGGTGGAAGATTTAACCAACATCTCTTTCCCTAAGACCAAAATAAAAAACAAAGAAAAAGCATAAAACTATAATTTCTCCAATTTAGAAAGCAGTGAAATGATGCTAATACAACAGAATAAACATACCTTTGCTTGTACTCGGGCTTAATAAAAATTATAATTGAGAACCAAGAACTTCAACTGCGTATCTTCTACTATTGTTTAACAGTTTGAAAACGATAACATTAATTTACGTGTTGCAGTTCTTTTTATATTGAACATTAAGATAGAAGTCTTCTTCTATATTAAGTCTAACTTCAAAATGATAGTTTAATTTAAATTAGGAAATCGAAATTGATTCATAGTTAATTTGTGAAATTATAATCCAATTTAAACTAAGAAATCTATATTGATCAATATTTAATTTAAAAAAGATAGACTAACTCAAATTAAGAAATTAAAACTCATTAGTATTCAATTAGTTGTTTTCTTGCAATAGTCCTTTTCTTCTCTTTACTCTTTAGTTTAGTTTAATTTAATAAGAGAAGTGACTTAAGAGTTATAGATAAACAGACAAATAAAATTAAAATTTATATAAGAGAATAATTAAAATAGTTCAACTTCTTTTAAACTACGTCGTTTATAAATATAAAAAAATCTTTTGTAACCCAATGTTCAGTTAATTAGGTGGAGTTTTAAGGCCAAATGAATATCCATAGAATACAAATAGGTGGAAAAGACTTAGTTATAATTATGAAAATTTAAATATTAATGACGCAATCTGTTTAGTTTAGTTTAATTAAATAATAAAAGAAGTAATATTTGTATCGAAGACAAAGACAGCGACAAGATAACAAAAGAGATGGTCCTAACTTCGACACTGATAAAATAAAGAAATTATTATTTGAGGAACATTACATTTTAAAAAGAAAAAGAACTAATATTTCAAAAAGAAAAACAGTACATTTCAAGCGCCATCTTAGTAGTCCCTTCTCAAGAGTTATTTCTACCTTTCTCTTCCTCATAAGAGTCGCTCGCAACGTATCTATAACAAAACAATACAAAAATAATTCAGCACATTGAATAATAGAATAAATAAATAATTCAGATTTAATTTTAATCTTTACCTCGAATGAAATTCGCTAATGTGCTGTTGTACATTGTTTTGGTTTGTACAGCCCATCCCGCATATCTGACAAAATACCTTAAACTTCTCGCCTTTGTGAACTGTTATACAATGATCTTTGAGTCCATTTTTGCCGAACGTCCTATCTCTCTGGCAAACCGTGCACCGAAATTGTTGAACACCTTCAGCCTCCATTGATAGATATCTCAACTTTGTTAATCAAGCAAGATAAGAAAATTTAAACTATCACCAGCAATTCCGTCTAGTAGTATATATACAAAATTTTCACACTTTCAATAATGTATACCTAATCCATCACACTTTTTTAGTTGAAATTTGTTTTAATATATATATACAAAAACTTCATACTTTTAGTATCCTTCACCTACTTGGTCATACTTTTTTAGTTGGTTCAAACACACTCTTAAAATTTATGGGATTGAATTAAAGATATTCACATAAAATGAAGTTGAAGTCATTAAGAAAACATTATCTTGATAGGATAGCACTCGTAATAAATGTTTAGCTCATCAGAAACACTTTTGAAAAAACTAATGGCAGTTCCTTCATAATTACATCATTACAGTTTCATGTTATTAAAAAAATGACAGGCTATGAAACAAAGCAAAACAAATAAGAACTATGCACTGACCGGTCACTTCGCAGAAGAAACTCAGTTTTTCTGGATTTGTTGTAGGAAAATTTAGGGGAAATCTCTAAATTAATAGCATCCACTTGGAAGTCACGGTTAGCACCATGGGACCCCTGGGAATGGTCGCCTGATATCACAAAGAGAGAAAACGAACGCACAGAAGATCAGTTTATATACTCATTGACTTAACAAAGATACTTCCAATAATTCACTTGCTGATCAAACTGAAATACCATGAGGTTATCAAAAATAAGGCAAACAAACTCTTTACGAGAGAGAGAGGAACAAATCATTAGAATGTGTTATGATTTGTTCTCCTAGGTCTCCTAGTGAACAAGATGTAACTTCTTTTTCTGGACATCATTGTTTATTAACAGGGTAGATATCTTATCTGAACTGGAACATTATCAATTCCTCTAGCATTAACTTCATAAGCATTATGCAGTTACAATTTAGTCAAATTATCCCGGCAACTAGCATTTTGGTAAAAACTGACAGTGATTTTTAGACAATTCGGTTTAAAGAAAGAAAAGCAACCAAGATTATCCTTTTTTCTTGCTTTTAATTTGGGCTTAACAGAACATATAAGTAGGAGGGAATCTAAACAAGAAATCAAACTCCTAGACCAAAATTTTTGAGAGAGACACTTGCAATGATAAATTCACCATTAAAACAAATTCTTTGCACTAACAATGACAGAGACATTGACAAAGTGATACATATTCCAAGAAAATGGCGGATTGCAAATCATTGACTTAATGGAGAAATTACTAATTGAAGCAGTTTAGGCAAGTTAATTTAACTCCAGATACAGATAAGCTACCTAATACATCCATACGAGTCAACTCCTATGAAAAAAATGGCTCCTAATAAACACGTAACACCAAATGAAAAGAAAAGGATTCAGTTGATACATTTATTGTACATAGTGATGAAATTGTGCAGACTTATTCTATCAGAGAAAATATGGAAATGAAAGAAATGTAAACCTGCTATTACCTTGACCTCTTCGTCAATATGGGATCGTATCCCACAACCTTGTTTATGAGAAGTTGCTGCCATCTGGGAATTAGAAATTGTTCATCAAATCATAACACATTCAAGTATATGTCAAGTGATAACTATGGCAATAAATAATAATTACATAATCCTTAAAAAAATATTGTTGCCAAACTTCAACCACTACGTATGACTCACGAAGCTTTCGGAGAGTGCATTTACTAAAAAATATTCAATTCTTCAGTAAGAAAATCCATGATGAATTTCAGGATTAACTTCCACATATGCAAATAAGCAAGTATAAACATTCCAAATAAGTTCCATTTTATTGCTTAACCACTATGACCAAGATGTACCATCCTATCAATGCTATATACTCAGTTCAAATTTTAAACTACAAGTAATGTAGATAGAGGAAAAGAAAACAGTCTATCTGCTTTGGTAACTACACCACTTTATCATTTGGGCTTGCCCATGGTGCAGTGATTGAAGGGTTGTAAGAGAAGAAGCAGTAACTTCATTCTAAATGATAAGTCAACTTCGAAGTCATATGTAGAATCTTATAAATAAAAACAATCTGGATTTGTATACCTGTTCCCGAAGCAAGGATGCCAAGCTGATATACTAAAGTTAACAGTATGTATACCATGTCGAGCCTTGGCTTCTAGAGGAAGTAAGAAATAACCCTGTAGGGTACTCATAAAGTTAAACGCATCAACAATCAAATGATATACAGCAAAAACTCTTTAAATTTCTGTGGTAACTTTAAAACCAAGCTTCATGAAGCAGCTTGAAGAAGTTCAACTGAGAAACGAAAGGTCCGATTTGCACCTTCTCCATTGTGTACAAATAAGTTGGTTCAAATGTTTTGCTGCTCTTCTCAAACAACTGCACTGGAACAGGCAGTAAATTTTCTCACCAATTATCAGTATACAAGATACAAATAAACAATGTCATTTCTATGGTACACCAGCATAAGAAGGTAGAACAAAACAGTTCCTGATTTATGCCACATACCACATGTACCTAAACAAAGATAATCTGGTACTCATTATGACTGCATTTATTATGTCAATGGTTTCCATGAACCTAGAGCACTCATTAATTTCATGTGTACAATTAAGATTTCTAAGCTCTTACAAGTTCAACTCATTCTAAAATTTGTACAGATGATAAACAAGCAACAAAGGCTAGTTAGCTATTACCTCCATACGAGTCAAGTCTGTCCAAAAAAAAGTATTCTCCACAACATGGGAAGATCAAGATTTAATTGTATGCCTCTAATATTCTGAACATGAAAATTTATGTTAAAGAACTATAATCTGTGATACTAGAAATCAAATTAGCATCAAACAAGGAGCAGCCAGAAGCAAATTTGAATTGTCCAAAATACATACTGAAGACTCGTTAAAGATTCATCCAATAAATATCCTTTAAGATGACAACTACTTGACCATGAGAGTTATATACGGAGTTGAAAAGCAATTTGTTTAGAAATTTACATTTTCATCATCACAGTTACCTAAACCAAATTATTGAGAATTGTCCTGTTATCAGAAAATGCGAAAGACAAAGAGGAACAAGGTGAAAAATCTAAATTTTTTAATAGCAATCGAAAGAACATTTAACTTCATATTTAGGCAAGACCACTATTGTGCTCCATATCAATCAGAATGAGATTGGGAGCAATAGCTAAAAGCTAGAAGTCATGCGATTTCAACAGAATAAATTCCTGTCCCCTATCATATAAGAAGTTTGATATTATCCTCCCCGCTTTGAATGAAGTGACAAAAATTTTTCCTCAATTTTAAAATCATATTCAAATATTTACCCACAAACATGTTAAGAAGAGGCTCGATACCGCTAACTAAAATATTAACTATTGTGGTTGACCATTGATAATAATAATCTCGCAAGCCATGTCTATGAAACTGGTCCTACCATGTTAAACAGCAAAATCAATCCATAAAATGAGTCCTCAGAGGGTAAAACTAAGCAACCACCACAGGTTCAGTTTTGAAGGCCTCAATTTCATATTCACATGTGAAATCACCGAAAGAATATGAACTCCATTTCTCGAATGGAAAGAATTATAAGTACCAAATAGCAAGTAATTGTAACCACCATACTGGAAACGTGTAAAACCAGTGAAGTTTTTTCTTAATTCACTTATCGGTAACTTCAGAAGATTTTGTTGTATTTGCACGGCATGTCTCCAAGCACACAATACCCACCTGTGCCACTTTTTAACAAAATGATCCAGGGCTATTTTGGAGGCTTCTTTAGCTGATAACAAGAGACCACTGTGCACTTCCACCTTATCAGTTTTAGTCAAACCTTCATCAATTATTGGCTTAGAGATATCACTGGTAGTAGAGCTTTTAGTGTTGAATTTCAAGATCATTATCAGTCTTCCAATGCTTCAAAGTTAACTTATCTTTTCTAGCACTTGGGTCTATCCAGTTCAACCAAAACTTAGCAGCTAGAAAACTCAACCCACTTTCATCCATATTTGGTAATTCAATTTTAGAAGTCCCATGTCCAGCATCAGGAACATCTACTGCATGTTGTTCTGAATCATCCAGCGACCATAGGCCTCCACTGGTAATCTAAACCAAGAAAACGTGTCAACTCCCGTTATTTTTCAATATGCTTGAAGCAAAAGTTAAGAATGTTCTTACCATAAAAAATAAACTAAATCAATTATTTGCAAGCTAACTTTAAACAAACATTTGCTATTAATTTTCACACACACACAAACATATAAACACTTATGCATACTTTCTTTCCAAAATAATATCTGCCTCCTTGATATGGTCAAAAAGTAGCTCACCAATGTTGTGACTAAGGTACTCACATTGAATTACCTACTTACTGATTTTGCTTCAATGCTGAGGATCGATTAAGCCAATAGCCGGCACACTCAAGGTGCAAGCTAACTATCCTTGGGTATTGTAAGATTTTAATCATTTTTCGAAAGAGTAAACTTCAAATCAGATTTCAGATTCTACGTTACCATCAAAAGGATTAAAAAGTACATATTGTAACAATAATGTTAAATCAATAGAAAACAGAATTAAAACTAGACTACTATATAAGATCATTAAATCATGATATAAAACTGAAATGAAATACCGTACCTTGATCTGGATAAGCCATTGTTTGAATTCCAGAAAGCTCACTTAAATACCCGGGCCTCAGTGAAAAGGATAATGGATTTAAAATTCTCATTAAACAGCCAACAGTATATTAATCAAATAGAAAGAATCAAAACAAAGAAAAGGAGGTGTTGCGGCAGATGCTAAAGAAGGTGAGGGGACCGAAGAAGGCGGTGGCGAATGCATCTGCTCCTGTTTTTCCATTATTCTCATCACCAGATTTTCTAAGAAACCTTCGACCTTTTTCTTTGATTTCCTTCTTCTTCTCTGACTTCTCTGACCGATGGTGGAGAAGGAGCGGAAGCCAGAGGAGGGAGCGGAACCTCAGAAGGGGGCAGAAACGGTCGCTCTCTCTGGAACCTTCGAGAGTAAACAGGCATGACCAAGAAAGGGTAACAATCCATCGTCGTTTTTTAGATTGTGTAAACTGGCGTGACCAAGAAAGGGTAACAATCCAACGTCGTTTTTTAAATTGCGTTGAATGTTGCCTCAAGAGTGATTAGGGCTCTCCAACCCTTTGTCTCTTATCTTCTTATTATTATTA
The DNA here is from genome assembly GCA_025629805.1 of Erythroxylum baracoense. NCBI lineage: Eukaryota > Viridiplantae > Streptophyta > Magnoliopsida > Malpighiales > Erythroxylaceae > Erythroxylum > Erythroxylum baracoense. Next base: position 3,380 of record JAOTAY010021831.1, on the reverse strand, counting down.
ATCAATTTTCATTTTTCAAAAAGAACATCAACAAATAAGTTTTTGAAATATGAGGTCCGAATTGGTTTTAAAATACCTAATATTATTCCTAATTAGTACACAAATTATTTTCTATAAATTCATAACAAAAATAAAATATTAAAAGTAGTTTGAAGAAAACAATAAATAAACCTCTTATGATTAATTATTTAAGTTTAGTTTAATGAAATTGATAATTTTTGTTAGACTAATCAATCATAACAATTATATTTGTATTAATAAACTAAATATGAGGAGCAAAACTTGTACAACAATAATTTTCTAAAATCAAATTCTATAATATGCGTGCATTCAAATAAAATAAGACTTACATGTAGACTAAAGTTCTACTCAAATAAATTCATTTATAACTTTATGACAAAAATATTCAATTATGTTTATTTTCTTAATTCCTTAGAGTAGATTAAAAAATATAATTCGATATTTTATTCTAATTAATCATACAAATATAACAAAATTTCTGTAGGTATATTTTTTTCATATTACGCATGATTAATTACAATTAACGATTTAATGTGATCTTAAAACTAAATATATAATCCTAATTAATTTGAGATGCTATGGCTACTCCCAATTAATTAAAATCACATCGATCACTCACATTACCTTAAGCTTAAATAAAGCTTAAACATTTGCATTAATTAATAAATAATGCAAATAAATCAAATAACAATGCCCAAATTATTTATAAATTTATACACACAATTTTCAATTAATCACATATAATTTGTGCAAATAATTCAACAATTATAGCTAGCATCTCAAATTTAATTCCAATATTAGACATATATATTTAAAATTAATATTATCCCAAAATATTAATACCAAAATGACTTTATAATTAAAATCACAACAAAATGGGTTAGGTCTTGATTAACCCAATAATTACTAATATTAACACAATTAAAGAATTAATAAATTAGTAATTTTTCAACAAAAATGACAGATGTGGTCATCAACCTCCAGCCGGATCAGTGTGACTCGGCTCCAACCCGACGGCAGCAGGCATGCGACAATCGCCAGAAGGTTAAGGATGGCGGTGATGGGACGATGACAACGAGCCAAGGAGCGTGAGACACCAAAAATCGAACCATGCGACATTGCATGGCTAGCTACGTCCAAAGGTCCCATGCACGGTTATCGTTGTCCGTCCTCTCTTCGTCGTCCAGTCACCGACGGGTGCAACATGGAGTAGCAAAACACGATTCTATCGTCCATCATGTACACAAACGTAAAGAATATTCAACAATAAAAGCTCAGCTCACACGGTAGAAAAGAAAACCAGAAATATAGTATAACAGAGACATATATTCTCAGACAATTGGGATCAAGGCAGGGGCATACCAAATGTAAAATTCGGGCATGCATCTCAAAACACAAGTTCATTTACGTGTAAACAAGATACATGTATATTATTCACCATATTTAGCAATGGAAACATAACAAAAAATGACCTCCAGTCATTGCTCGTTGATGTCCAGCTCCAACCCCGACCCTGGGCAGGAGCGAATTGGGCCTCTGTCCAGGGCCCACTTTTATTAAAAAAACTACTTGTGGAATGTAATGTATTAAAAAATTTTAATTTTATTTTTAATTAAAATCAAGGGCCCACATTTTCTTTTTCGTCCCGGGCCTATAAAATCTCAAGACCGGCCCTATGTAGCTCTCTGAATATTTTGAATCTTCTATCATGTGATTTTTACAATGCGATGATGTCTCTTCTTTGTTGCGTGAGAAAGAGGATAAGGACCCAAAATATATACAAAACGCTTCATCACTTCTGCCAGTCACAGAAGACGAACCTTTGTAAAGTACGGGTGTTTATGTTTGCGAGGTTAACTGGTTAAGTATTAAATGGACCATATTATAAACAGTAGAAACAAGTAGACACAATATGAAGATTTTAGAGAAAATCTTACAGAAAAACTAGGCGAAATCTCTAAAGTAATAGCATCCGCTTGGACTTCACGGTAAGTGCCATGGGGCCCCCGTGAGAATGCCTGCCTTATATCAGAAACAGAAAAAAGAATGCAAAAAAGACGAGTTTATAACTTTATATACTCATTGACTTAGCAAAGATAACTTCCGTTAATTCACTTGCTGATTAAAGTGAAATACCATGACGTTATAAAAAATGAGGCAAACAACTCATTAATGTTCAATAACTCTGGTGATGGGGATGGGGTAAGGGCGCTATGTAGGGGAAGGAAAGCGCTGCGGTGCAATAATCCTTGAGTCCATCTTTACGAAACATCTTGTCTCTCAGACAAACCGTGCAGGAAAATTCTTAAACACCTTTGACCTCTATTCGTAGATGGCTCAAATTTGTAAATCAAGCAAAACAGAAAAAAAGAAGACAAAATGAGAAAAGAAATTTTCAACTGTTACTATAAATTCCTGCAAGTTAATATTTGTATATATACAAAATTTTCATACTTTCAATATTTTATATACATATGAAATATTACATTATCACTATTCTATTCATATGGTCTTGCGAAAAAGAACGAGAAAGCTCTCCGATGTACTGTTTAAATTATATATACATATGATGTAATTGAATATTGGTTAATTTAGATTTTTTAATTTAAGTTTGCCTTTTATTTCACAAATTAGATATTAAAGGGTTCTAATTTCTTATATTAAAATTCTAGGCTTAGATTGGTGATCACAATTCACCATATACATTCTCTTGGATGATGAAATTCTTATAGGTTAATTGCTTCTACTTTCTGTAAATAACGATAGAAAGATAATTATTTAAGTTTAGTTTTATGAAATTAATAGTTTTTGTTGGACTAATCAATCGCAACAATTATATTTGTCTTTAACTCAAATTAATAAACTAAATATGAGGAGCAAAACTTATACAACGATAATTTTCTAAAATCAAATTCTATAATATGCATGCATTCAAATAAAATAATTCAAAAATGATTACTTATTTATAAATGATAAAAAACGAATACATAAAAAAAACTAAATATGAAAACAAAAGGAAATGTTTTTTTAAAATTAAGAAGAATTTAATGTAATCCATATTGGTGGAGGCCATATCAACCGATTAGATGTATAATCCTCAAATCTATAAATATCTTTCTCCACCATATCATAAATACCAAAATCGTATCCTCCTTTGACACCTTCTTCCAGAAAATCAAAAAGATTGTCTGTAAAATAGATTTTATTTCCTCTCCATCGTGCTGGTAAATCAACTGATGATACAGAGAACGAACTATTTAATCCCACAAATACCAAGCCACCTCCAATATCTGACAACTCTGACCATGATTTATCACTTCTATCTAACTTGTAGACATTAAAGTATCGAGTTATTTCTC
>JAOTAY010021830.1:0-10078 GCA_025629805.1 Erythroxylum baracoense | reverse complement strand
CCATACATGCCCACCATACTTCTAAAATGACAAGTCCACAATTCCCACTCTACCCTTATGCATTCTTAATTCTTAAACTTACTCTTCCAATTTCCATGTAATACATGAAATAATCCTCCTAAACTTGACTTAATTAATTAACTCTAATAGAAGAATATAATTTATCCAACAAAATTACCAAAATCATTTAATTCATGCTTACTAAAAGATTCGGGGCCTAACACTACCTGTTTCCCTTTCCCCTGTGGAGTAGTGTTCCTAATGCCTTCTTCCTCCTGCTTGCTCTCATTATATGTTTCCTTACCCTTTTATCAATTGTATCCTATCCTTTTCCATTATTGACTTCCTTTGCCTAGTGGTATACTACAATCTCCTTCACTCTCCAGACATGCTTCACTCCTTTATTCCTTGGTCTCTATATGTAAGCAACCTTCATATTGTCCTCCCTAGGCTTCCATTAGCCTTTAGCCTACAATTTTCAAAAAATCATGAAGCTTGTTCTTAATATTGACATTTATGTATAGTTTTGTAAAACCTATCCTCTTCATAAAGGTTGTATTTTCCTCTATACCTAAATGTTTCTAAATTTTTCTATCTATGTAACTTATTCCTTTTATAAACCAATATTCTCAAGGAACTATGTGGAGGTAGACTCATAGTGGAATTGTTTCTAGTGAGCTTTTGTCAAGATTAATATAAGGATGCCACGTTTTAAGGAGAATAGGATGGCCAATCACATGTCATGGGCTTGTTTCAATGATTCTCTAGGCATTTTCTACACTGTTGAATTTGAACACAAAGAGCTCATCCTCATTAACCATTAGATTAACTAACCCCATGTTTTTCCAAACATCATTTGCCTATTTTTGCACAATAGGGAATGTGAGGCTCTTCTCCAAAAAAAGTCCTACAATTGTAATGCTCCATTTCCTTACTCCCAACTACAACACCTCGACTAGAATAGGATCCTGCTCTTTTAGTTCAATATACCTATATTTCCCAAATGTATTTGAATCATCTACTATGGATTTCTATGAAGTTTTCCAAGTTGGGAAAGCTTGGTTATGGCTCAATTTAGTTCTAAAATTGGTGGAAAGTTTTAGTGGTTAGAGTGGTTAGGATGGGCAGGGAGTGTATTTACGATGGGGTTTTCCATGTTTGCAGTTTGTTTACTAGCTTGGTTAGTAGCATTTTCTGGTTTTATGGTGAAGTTGGTGATGTCTAGTAAGTTACTAACAAAGGAAATTTTGGGCAGTTGAGGGGGAGGGGATGGCAATAGGGGTTGGTTGTCGAAGAGAGGGAGACGTCATGATGTTTGGTGTTAAGATCTTGTCCTAGGCTATGTTCATGTTTGAATAAATATATAAAAGATAGTGAGAACCCTTAATTTGAGGATCATTTTCACTTTTATTTTATTCTAAACTTAAGGTTAGCTACCATAAGGTAGAAAACTTTTTGGAAAGAGCCTTTGCAACTATTTTTGATAGAGAAAAGGTAAGAGATCATCCAACAAATTAGGGCTTAATTGGAATATAGAGATTTCATCTAGATCTCTTTTTGTATCCTTTAATTTATCATTTATGTTTATAAGTGTAAAGATTATATATGGGTAATTTTTTATATACATAGATAGGGAGAAAATTATTATTTTAATTTTATTTATTAAACATAATTTATTTATGTGAAATATCCTTAAATTTTCTTAAAGTGGATTTAATTAAAAACTACTTATTAGATCCTATATTAATTTACATATGTAGAGAGAACTTGTATGCGAGTATATCATAACTTAGATAGTAAGACTTGTATAGTGCATTAAAGATAAGCTTATATAAATCCCTTGGTGCTAGGATCAAACCTTTCATAGAGATTTACATAACTTAATGCTTTTTAGGGGTATTAATCGAATAGAGATATTGATTAATCAACTTAAAAGTAGGTGGTTGTAACGAGAGAGAGAGAGAGAAATATCATAATCTTAGAACTTTCATTATTCCAAATATTAAAAACCTTCTAAGTTTATAAGATCTTGACTATAAAGATAGTTATAAGGAGAGTCCTTATATAGACATTGTACATATCTAAAGTATCTATTCAATTTGTTTTTGCTTTTTTCTTAATGGTTTATTCCTTTATTTAGCTTTTTACTGCATTTTACTATTCAACTTCATCAAAAAAAGCTTAAGAATCCATGAGTGATGAGTGAGAAAATCCAGTCACTTCTAATTAAACTCACTCTTAAACCCTTGATCTTAATACTACTTTTAGCTTTCCTTCCCCAATGAACTCACTTATAACAAAAGACAAAGGCAAGGTTACTATTAGTAAATGGGAGAGCTCAGATCCCTCTCTATAATCCACGAGTAAACTTACTTGGAAAAAAGTGGTAAGCGATCTAGTGATCTTTGAAAGTATCAATTTATCCCTTTAAATGATGTTGGAAAACTATCTCTTCTCTACCTAAGATTCTTTAACTGGGAGATAGGAAATCGAAGTCCTCTTTTATAGAAACTTTCTTGATAAATGCCCTACAGTTCGCTTGGTGTAACATTGGGCTACCATAAACTAAAAGAAGCTAAAATATGTCAACATACCGACAAGTGAGGATGACTTCTTCATTTTTAGATTTACCTTTAAGGATAAGGTCTAAAAAATAATTGACTTAGGATCTTGGCAGATCTAAAGTAAGCCAATATTAGTGAAGAAGTGGGTTCCAGGAGTCTCCTTAGATAGATCTAAGCTAAACACCATACGTATTTAGGATAATTTCCATAAGGTACCACTAGAATACTAGTCATCTAAGGGCTCGAGTTACTTAGTTAGTTCGCTTATAAGGCATATAAGAGTGGGTGAGAACACTATATTAGTTATTAGTATTGGTTTTGCCAGCATTTTCATATAAGTTGCTTTTGACAGATAGCTACCAGATTTCATAATGAGACTGAATGAAGATAGAATTCGTATAAAGGACTCCATTAAGGTATCTTACCCTTAGAAACCTCTAAGGGAAAGAATGGTAAATTTTGGACAAACTCATGGTATAGATCTAGAGAAGCAATTTGTTAATATAAATGAGAATAACTCTATTAAGTAATATTGTTAGGATCCAACTCTATTCACCGAGTCATTGATTCAGGATGTAAGAACAAATGAAAATAATTTTACTAAAGACCAATGTCAGAAGAAAAGTAAGAAAAATGGAGATGAAGTATCCACACCTGTTCATGTAGAATCTGGTGCCCTATAAAGGTAACTGATGATGAAATCAAAGGAAAAGAGAATTCTCCTATTTCTAAACTAGTAAGCTTAGATACTACTAGACTTAATGTGATTAGTGTAGATACTACTAGACTTAATATGATTAGTTTAGATACTACTAGACTTAATGTGATTAGTGTGGAGGCTTCCCCATCTCAGGTTACTACTAGATTTAATATGATTAGTATGGAGGCTTCCCCATCTTAGCTTGGAGTAAGCTCTAGCAAGGCTATAGCTAGTTGTAAAACAAAGAGAGAGAAGACTAATTCCTCCTCCTTCAAATAAAGTTACTTATTGGAATGTAAGGGCGTTAAACTCCATAAATAAATAAATGACTCTCAGAGATTTCCTAAAACTGAAGAGACCATCTTTTGTTGGCTTGATTGAGATAAAACAAAGTAAGACGCCTTTCAAAAAGGCCTATAGTTCTTGGATAGGCAATCGATAAAATTGAGTAATCAATTACTTAGGCACACTATAATGGAAAATTATTGTTTCCATAAATCATGAGGTTTTGAAATTAAGTATTTGGTCTAGATTTTAATAAGGGATTATAACTTCTTGAAGCTTGATGAAGCCTAAAGAAACACAAAATTCATGAATTCCAAATACCTAGAGTTAGGTTAGATAATTAACTCTCTCGTATTAACTGACTTGAGGTATATATACCATCATTTCACACGGTCTAATAAGCAGGTAAGCTCACTTTTCATATAAAAAGGCTAGATATATGCCTAGATAACTCAGATGAACTCAGGTTGTTTCCTTATAGCTCAACTTCTTTCACTAATTCTTTGTTTTCTGATTATACTCTAATTAATGTTAATTTGAATATAGTAATTTACAAGAGGATAACCTCTTTAATTTTTTTAACTCTCCACTTAAACGTCATAACTTTGGCTTAATGATTAAGAGAGGGATGACTACTCATACCATAGGCTCTCAAGCTTACCAACTAACTCATAAACTAACATTAGTCAAGAAGGAGTTAATCAAAGCACAAAGCAATATATTTGATCCAAAATTGATGGAGATAAGGAATGCATTTGTAGTTCTTAACCAGTGTCAATTAGAACTAGGTCAAGATCCTCTAGATCCTACTTTAAAGGATAAAGAGAGCTTAGAACTAAGGAAATATCTGTTTGTAACTAAAACCTATAATTTTTAAGTAAAACAAAAATCTAGAGTCTAGTGGTTTACAAAAAGTGATGGGAATTCCAAATACTTCTTATATATGGTGTAAGGTGGAAAAAATGTGTATAAAATCACCTTTCTTATAGATCATGATGGGAATGTAGTGAATGATCAATAGAAACTTAAAGATTTAAACCTTGCTCACTTCAAGAATATGACAAGTGTAAAAAAGGATTGACATATTATCCCATAAAATCTATTCCTCTCTTGAAGGATCAGTACTCACCAAATTTTACAATGAAATTATGGAAGTTTCATATGAACAAATTAAGGCCAATTTATTCTCTTTCCACCATAATAAGTCCCCTAGCTTAGATGGCTTTCATGTTTTATTGAGCCACTTGGAGCATCACAAGACCATAGATCACTAACACTATGTTGGAATTATTTAACTCGAGGAAATTTCTTAGAGAATTGGACAAAACTTACTTATACCTAGTTCCAAAGCTTCGTAATCTCTCAAGTTGAGTGATTATAAACCTATTTCTTATTGCAATGCAATATATAAGTTTATCTCTAATAGATTATCCAACAGATTGAAGAGAACCATTAGGGAAATGGTCAATCCAGTTTAGAGAGCTTATATAAGTGGTAGATCAATTAGTGACAACATACTTATTGCTCAGGAGATATATAGGGGTTATATCACTAAAAAATCAATTAAAACTTGTGCCTTACAAATTGATTTCAATAAAGCTTTTGATTATGTTAACTGGGAGTTCATTAAGGCTTCGCTTTCTACTTTAGGTTATCTCAATAAGTTTGTAAATTGGATAATGACATGCATTATATCTGTTTCATATGCTATTGTTGTTAATGGGGAACTAATTAGGCTATTTAAAGCCACTCAGGGTTTGAGGCAAGGTGATCTTCTAACATTATACCTATTTGCAATTTTTATGAAAGTCCTATCAAGGATTACTTCTCTATACATAAGCAAAGGTTTTAAGTACCATTATAGGTGTAACAAACTCAAAATCTCCCATATCATTTTTTAGTGATCTTCTTATGCTTTATAGGGCTAATAAGTGTTCTATGGTGATGTTACTTAACTCCTTGGAAGTTTACAAATCAATCTCAGGTGTTACATTCAATCCATTTAGGAGCTCCTTCATTTTATATGTTTGTTCCTCTTCATATTAATGATTTTACTACCTCTTTAGGACTGAGGATAATTAAACCTTCTTTTAAATACCTATGGGTTCCATCTCAACTAAAAAGTTAAGTTCTACTGATTGTATCCCCTTAGTTAATTCAATTTAGAGAAGATTACAGGCCTAATATAATAAAGCTTTATCATATAGAAGAAGACTCCAACTAGCTACTTTAATTCTAAGCAATATATATATGCATCGGTTTTTTCACTTAGCTATGTTATAAAGGATAAGCTCAAAACTAAAGTTAGATGGTATAACATTGCAACTAACTTAGATACCAGATGCAACTTATGTGGAAAGGAGAGTGAAACCTGGAATCATTTATTTTTCTAATGTAGGGTCTCTTATGCTATTTAGGGTAGAATCCAAAATATTTTGCAAGTCCAATATCCCCATGATGAATGGTTAAACTTACTATAGTTGATTATCAACATGATAACCAAAAGGAGGCAAGATGGTGTAGCTCTCAAGATAACTTTTTGTTGTTCAATTCACTCTATCTAGAAAGACAGAAATAGAAGGTTATATAAGGGCAAGGCGTTAGAGATGAAAAAACTGGCAGATGCAAATATTCATTGGATTAGAGAACTCTTTTTGGCCAAAGAAAAGTAGAATAAACTTAGCCCAAGTATGAGGAGATGTTGGAATATGATATCCTGAGTTACTAGGAAATGTAGATTCCTAATCCTTGTTTTCGCTTTCTTTGTTGTTGCAATACAATAACGAGTTTCTTGCCATTGAGATGTATATTTTGACAAGCTTAGTTTGAGTTAATACGAATGTCTTTTTCTTTTTAAAAAACTATTTAATATTTTCTTTTCTTAAATAGGTATATAGTATTCTCATAATTGTTAAAAGAGTACTTTTTATTTAGTTTTTATGGAAAATAAATAATAGAGAATAAAAGGATAGAAATGCGATATGAGAGAAGACTATCTATGAAAGGGAAAAGAAATTTTAGCTGAATTAATCAATCTTAACAAGACATTGGGTAGTGCGTGGTCAAGTGCTCTCATAGACAAAGAGATTTTAAGTGCTTTTCATATGATTAACATGTGGTATATGCTAACTAGAATTTTCTAGATTGATTGTTTTAGTTATTTTTTATTAAACATTCTTTTATCTTAATTAATTGTTTTCATGTTTTAATATCTCAATCTTTTAAAAAATTGCATAAACCCTAAAACACGATTATAGTAAATTAGGATATTTGAAAATTGATACAATTGGGGGGTTTTTGTTTATACTAAATGTGTGCGCATTGCATGATTCATAATAGGTAACTACAATTCCATATTGATAATTGATTTATAGTGTTGTAAGACATTAATATGGTTTTAGTGTTTCCTGCGATTGTATTTCACAAAGTTAGTGTCATATACATGTACGATTGGTATGCTTGTAATTAATATATGCTATCTATTATGAGTTAAACCATATGAAGACATTGTTTTCTTGATTTTGTTATGTGTGTGAAGAGAGATGGTTCACGTACTTATTAATTGGAGCTAGATTGGGGGAATGTACCAATTCATTATTTAGGGTGAATAAGTCGAGGTTAAAATGAGGTATATTCCATTTTTTATTGGAGTCGTATTAAATGGTGCCAAATTAAGACATGTACATATTATGAGTTAAACTATATGAAGACATTGTTTTCTTACTTTTGTGATGTGTGTGAAGATAAATAGTTTACTAGTACTTATTAACTGGCGTTAGATTAGGGGAATGTACCAATTCATTATTTAGTGTGAATAAGTCGACGCTAAAATGAGGTATATGCCATTTTTTATTGGGGTCGTATTAAATGGTGCCAAATTAAGACATGTACATATTCATTAACTTAGGGGAATTAACAAATTCCTACTATAGTCTATAGGTGTGTATACATTATGTATGATAGTTGCAACCTTTATATGTTACATTAATTATGAAATATTATGAATATTGCATAATATACTATTTTCTTTATTTGTTTTACGGAGATAGGTGTAGTGCCAAATAGGCACTGTTTTTAAGGATTTGTACATATGTAGATAATGGGATAGTATTTTACTTTAATTTATTTTTTCATATTTGGTATAAACTATGATGTTACACGTTATTTCAAGTAAAGAGTGCAACAAAAATCTAGGTGGATTGTAAGTGTGAAACAAATATAGTTATATCTAAAAATCTTAGATTAAGATACAATATTTTAGTTTTAAATTGAGATTATTTTAATTAGCTTATAAGGATTGAGTTTATTTGTAAGATTGGATGACCAATAATTTTAGTCAATATAATGATTCAGTTTAGATATTTTAAAGTATATTAATGAAATTGTAAATATTGGTTTAACCCTATCTTGATAATGAGCCTTGAGATGTTTAGCCTCGCCATTTGATGGTATTCCGCTCTAAGTTTAGAATGGTTGGCTTGGGCTAGGGACATGACATAAACCTTTACTTTACTTTATGGTCTATAAACTGTTACAGGAATTCTTGTTAACATGTTTATTTTATCTATGGTTTGTTAGCTCAAGGTTTATTATTAATGATTTTGATGATAACTATATAATATTTCAAAATTCAAATCAAAGTTATTTCCTTTTGTTGGTAACAATATAATTCTTAAAAGGAAATAAATTTGTAGGAAAATGTCTTCTTTATTGCAGGAATTTTTAATGAACTTACCTTATTAGAAATTATTCCACAACATTCGGAAGGATCTTACTAATTTGAACAATTAGTTCTGGAATTTTTAACAAAGCTTTTCTCTTAATGTCTGAATATTGAAAGATTCCAGCAAAGATGATATCAAAGATTCATTAGAAACAAAGTCAACTCAGAATTAAAATGAAGCAACGGCTAGTTGAAGAAAATGTCTACTTAAGAAAGAGCTACTATATTTGCAAAAAACACACAAATTTGTAAAATATTCAACATCATCAATATTCTTTAAAGTTATATCCGTATCAAACTCTTAGGCCTTAGAAAGTGAAATCACTCTATTGAGAGAGACTGTTAAACCCTTTACAAATTTTTTGTTGAGAGCTTGTAGAGACTTGTTAAACACTACGAGTGTGGAAGGTTGAAGAATCTTGAAAATTATGTACTTTTAGGCTTGGAGAGGCTTGTGAAAATTTACTACTTTGAGTTTTATAGTGAAATACTCAAGTTGAATACTTAGGGATAAGATGTAGGCTTCGTTATAAGCTAAACTAATATAAATCAACTGTGTCATGCACTCTCTCTCTTTTAACTTTAAAATTTTTGCATTACAGTGTGTTTGTTTAATTTACACAAGGCTCCTTCACTTTTGGAATAGGCTCTTTCTATTTTAATATTGTAAGAGGTTTCTTTCGTTAACAGGCTCCTTTTAGTTTTAACAGGATCCTTTCGTTTCTATCGGTAACAAGTTCCTTTCGTTTTTTAAAAAGCTCCTTTCGTTTTTAATGTTAATAGAATCCTTTCGTTTTTAAATGTTAACAGGCCTTTGTCATTTTTTTAAAAGTTAACAAGCTCCTTTCATTTTTAACAGGCTCCTTCTATTTATAGACTTTTCTGTTGAAATTTAGCAGGTTCCTATCGTTTACACGAATTGATAGTAACTTATAAATTTTTAAATCACACACAATTCACCCCCTCTTACGTGTGTTTTCTTTATCAATTGGTATCAGAGCGAGGATTCACATTTATTATGTTTTACATCATCATAGATCATGGCAAACAATTTGAGAAGTCTTGAAGGACAAACCGTCTCAAAGCCTCCCTATTTTAATGTAAACAACTATTCCTATTAGAAAGAGAGAATGATTCACTACAAGAAAAATTGTAAATAGGGACAGAAAATAGGGACGGATAATTTTCGTCCCTAATTAGGGACGGAATTTAGGACCGAAATAGGTTAAAAAATAAAACTGTCCCCAAAGTTCGCTACATCTACACCGACTAAACTTTTCGTGCCAAAATTGGTTGTAAAGTTTAGCGCCAAAGTCCGCGTAGTGAAGTTCATAAGAATCTGTCCCTAATTCCGAACCAAATTTACGAATGAAAAAAAAAGGTCCCGAAATCCGTTACTAATCTACGACTGTTCACATTGGGACGGATTTAAAGACGGAATATTAAGGATGGAATTTTTCGGTCCCAAATATTGGACGAAATTTGCAACCAATTTCTTTGAGAATATTTTCCGTCCCTAAAATCATAACAATGATGTTGGGACTAAATATTCCATCCCTATTTTCGTACCTAATGTCGTCCCAAATCCCGTCCGTAAATCGGTCGCTATTTTGGTTCCTAAACCCGTCCCAATTTTCGTCCCTTTAATTTCCCCACTTCTCCGGCAGGTAAAATGGTGCGTTTTTCTTTGAGCCCTTTTATTTATACCCAAAGGTCGAGAATCAGAGGCATTGGCTGCTCTTTTTTGCATCTTCTTCAAAAGGTTGTAAAAATCTTGAGATTTTCTCTTAAAGGTGGAGTTGCTTG
>JAOTAY010021829.1:0-10079 GCA_025629805.1 Erythroxylum baracoense | reverse complement strand
AAAACTCTTAGAGAAATAATTTGCGATTTATCTACATAATAAGTTGTGATATTCTTCTAATAAGAAAGAAAAGTTTTTTTAGAGACTTTTTAGCAAAAAGGAGGATACACCATTCAACCCCCTTTCTTATGTATCTAGTTTCTTGAACTTAAAGTCTTTACTAAAGTGTGATTTACTTCATATTTTAGCAGTAGTTCTAAGTATTTTACTAGGCTCTTCATCATTTTTTCATTTCCCTGGAAAATATAGATACACTTAGCTTGATATCTATAAATGATTTTCTCATATCTTTTTTCATATACACAATTCATGTCTATGTTTGGTTATCAAAAGGCGAGTTATTTAGGACCCTAGATAATTATATATCAAGACAATGAGCATTTAATATCTACATATTTTTACTTTGTCTTGATGTGAGAGATGCCTTACATACTTATTCTTTAATTGCATTTGAAACTAATACTTAACTTTTTATAATATAAATGTTAGTAAATTTTGAATTTCATTATAGTAGAGTGTTAGAAAGAAATAGCAATAACAATATATTAAGGGCCAGAGGAGTGTTGATGAACTTAACATACTAGTACTAAAAGGGGTGTCAAAGGAAAAAAGGACATTGAGTGGTATCTATATTCTACAAATTTTCTAAAAATTTATTGAGATGCTTAAATATGTTGAACTTACACCATAATTAAGACATGTTGTCAATTAACTATATATAAGAATTGAACTACCACAACATTCAAGTCTATTATAAGTATGATTATGATAATCCTACAATAGATGGTAAAGAATTTGATTATAATGTGGACAATGACTATAGAACTAATACAAAGCAAAGTAAGGGTGTGAATAAAGAAAAGTTATTCTAAGTTAAAATGGAATAAGATGATAAATATTTCTTTTTATAGATATGAGTAAATATGAAAATAATTCATCTGAGGATGACGTATATGTAATTGATGATGAAGAATATCTTATTGTAAGAGAAAATGAGAAGAAATATGATAAGAATTATTATAGTGGTTTTGAATGAGGCCATGTTATAGATAAGGTTGGAAGCAGTGGGAAAGATCGGAATGAAGAGGCAAATTATTCAAAAACTTCACAAAGACATTAAGGGAGTTCATATGATTGGTATGAATAATATGAGGATATTGATTCTAAAATTCAATCACTAGTTTGTAGTGACGATGGATGGTGTGAGTCAACTGTTACAAAGAAAATGCATTATGATTAATTTAAAAGTGGACATGGAGGATGTTCAAGTTGAAATTAGCATAAAGTTTAAGGACTAAAAGCAATTTAGGTAAGTAATAAAAAATTATGCAATTACAAATGGATATGATATTTCATGTTGTTGATGGTGAATTTACTGCATACTGAACTAGGTATTTGTTATAATTTGGTTGATATTGCACATTGAACATAATGACTGTTATATTAAACCTTATATTTGTTAAAATTTAGATGAGACCTTAAACTATCTTATATTGAACATAAATTCTGTTATGACACATAAAATGAATAGAGTGGTCATTACATGTGGATATGTTAAATTAGGGCTTCTCTTTGCAATTAAGCTTTTAACTATTCATTTGGTTCACTTGGGCAATAACCCGTTTTTCATATTAAAGGTTAGGATATAGGATCCTAGACCATTGTACTCGAGAAATAGCACTGAGAATTTATGAGGTGCATCGCATTTATATGTATAACATTAGCATACACATATGAATTTTGATTATGTACATGTTTTGAAAATCGTATATGCACTTAATTGACATATTCCGGGATATGAAAGATTTAAAATGATCATGATGTGAAATGTGAATTGTTATGTCTTAAATTTTGATTTGGTGAATTATAATCAATAATTTGAAATTAATTTTTAAAATTGGGAGATTTATGTTTATTTTTGGACTAGGAAAAATGTCAAGTGGCAAGACAAATTGATACATGGTAGTAGACATAAGTGGCACATGGCACTAGAAAATTGGGTGACAAATGGCATAAAGATTGAGAGACAAATGGACTAGTTATTAAAAGACATTTGGAACCATGAATATAAGACATGTGGCAAGTGACAAATGTCACAACACTTACCACACACCTATACTCACGATACATACACATTAAAGACCATCCTTGTCTTTCATTTTTGCTACAATCTCTTTTCTTCTTCTTTCTTCTTTCAACTCATGACACTCTTACCCAACCCCCACGATATTGAGTTTTTGCCATAATCTTTCACTTTATCACTACAATATCTAGTTTTCTTCAAGTTGTTAATGAAAACCTAACCTTTTTCCTCCTTAAAATGGTGATGACCATGTAAGCTTGGAGGGGCTAGGTTAACTCACGATTTGAGGAGCTTTAGAGCTAAACAAGTAAGTATAATAATGTTCTTCATGGCTTATTTTGATAGAAACATTTAAGATGATTGTTTAGGGAAGTATTGATGGTGATAATGGCCCTGAAGAGTGTTGGAAGTTAATAAATGAATGGGTACATTTGATGTTCTGTTTTTGTATAAATGATAAATAATAGTTTATGAATTGTTATATGAATGATTTTGAGTTGGAATTGAGGTGATATTGATGAGGAATTGAAGTCTAAATAATGAACTATGAAGATGTGTTGGATTTAGTATGTAAGGGTTAAATCTGGAAAATTTTGAAGGAAAAGGATGAATAAATGTTCGGATTACACATCCCACGATAATGGGAAATGCATTCGATGTGAAATGTTATCTTTTATGTGATTAATGAACCAACTAATGATAAGTTACTTTACTTTGATGCATTTAGAATTAATTGAGGCTTAAAATGAACCTAGTTTAATGTGTGATTAATTGTTAAAGTGTTTGATATGTTTAGGTTGTTAATTTAGGTTATAACGTAAGAATGGATTGTTGATATCAATGTATCTAAAATCTTGAAATTTATGAATTATATAGGAATGAAGATGTTCTTAAGAATACAATTGTGATCCAAAGAATATGAGTAAGGTGTACTATGAATGAATGAAATTTTGGATATTTTGTGATCATATAATGCTAGAAAAAGATTTGATGAATGTATGATTGATGAACTTAGAATAATCAAGTTTTCTTGAGGTATAAACCTAAGTGCAAACTAGACATATACAAGTTATAAGGTTTGAATGATCATATATATATATATGTATGTATGTATGTATGCTCAATAGACTTTCCTAGGTATGTATCCTTAAATCACAAGTGATGATATATAAATATATATATGTGTGTGTGTACATGGTTAAATATTTATATAATTAATCAAATTAGTAATGTGTGTGTATGGTATGATTTTAAACTCACAAGTCGTACGCCAACATCCAAACATTGTCGGTTCATGAAAGCAATAGCTTATCTGAAGCTTACTATGAGTCAACTTAGATGTTTTCTCACTAGGATTGATTTGTTTCTTTTTAAATTTCAGCTATTGAACTATTATTAATGTGATTGAGATAATTCCGAACAGTTATGGTCTGAGGAGTTTGATAATTGAGATTGTATTGGGAGTGTTACTAATTGAATGTGAATTGGGAAAAATATGTGTACTCAACTACAGGTTGAATGCTGGACTTAGATCTAATGAATATGTGAAAATGACTGTGCACCATAAATGAAAGATATTGATAGCATATTTTGTGAAATGATGCATTTCATCATATTGATATATATGATCAGATAAAGGAGTTGTGACCAGAGTGACTAGTGAAAAGAGTTTAAAGCTCATAAATGCACATAAAGAGCCACAGGCTCAGTATTTAATATGCCCAGTATCCACAATAGGTATGAGACAGTTATTAATAAGCCCTGTATCCACAACGGATACAGGACAGTAAAAAGTTGCTCGGTCATAACAAAGTAACAGTAAAAGTAGAGTCATATGTTCATTTGCATATATAATTTGATATGTATCAAATGAATGATTGATATGAATTGTTTGGACTATTATGAAATAGAAATGTGAAATAGTGTGCACAAATTGTCTTTGTTGAAGCTTGATGAAATATGAAGTGACAATTAAATATTTGATGATATGATTTGTCTATGAATTGGACTGTGAATTGTCTTTATGTTTTGATATGAGTGAGCACATTGAGGATTGTTCACTTATTGGGTTCGCAAACTCATCAATATTGCAAATGTTGATTTTCCGGTACGAGGAAGAATTAGCTCCTAAGGCAAACTAGTAGAAGTCTAGTTCTGTCCATTTTGGAAGTCACGAATGGCTCAAAGTTCTGGTCAGCTGATACTGAGGAGTTAGATAAAATGCTTTTGTATAGTTTCTCATTTTATATACAACATCTTGTAAAAGAGTAGTAGACTCCCATATGTTTTTGATACTGTAAATATGTATTGTATAGTGTGATGCTACAGTGTAAAATTATGTTTGTGAAGGAAATGACAAAAGTTGATCTTTTGACTATTTATGTTATGTATGATAAGATAATAAGTGAATGTGATTTCTCTAACATGTCGCTTTTATAGGGTGTGTTCTTAAATGTCTTCTGGATGTTCGAGCACGTGCTCTATGGAGGTGGGGTGTTACAGGTTTTTGGTATCAAAGCATGGTTTGACATCCTTATGGACATATAAGAACATTTAGAAATGATATGAAGTGAGAGACTCGGATAATGATTATGATTATTGTTTATTATAGGTCATCTGCTATAGGAGATCAAGTTGCAGAGTCAGTTGACCTAGAGTTTGTAAGAGCCAATAAAGAGTCTTCAGTACCTCAGTCTAACCAAATGCCTCAGAGAATTGCTGAGAGGAGAGAAAGGAGATATGATAAACTTAGAAAGTAGGGGGCTGTAGACTTCTATGGAAGTACAGACCATGTTGAGGTAGAAGGTTAGCTAGAGAGAACAGAAAGGATTTTTTATGAAATGAACTACAAATCTGATGAGAAGTTTAACTACATAGTCTCACTACTGCAAGGTCCAGTTTATTAGTGGTGGAAGACTATTCCTGGCAGCACCACTCGACCTTGTAGTCTAACGTGAGAAGATTTTCTGAAAGTCTTCAAGGATAATTTTATGCCAAATATGGATAGGAAGATGAAGGAATTATCAGATCTAAAGTAGGACAATCTTACTGTAGCCGAGTATGAGATACAATTTAATGAGTTAATGAGGTATGTTACTGCCTTGATTTCGACTGAGGAGGATAAGTGTAGGCAGTTTGAAGATGAACTGAGTATGGAGATTAAAACGAAGTTAGATGTTACTAATATGAGCGGTTTTACTAAACTAAGAGCTGCCTCAATCAGAATTGAACAGTTGTTGAAAGATGGACAAGGAGAGTACAGACAGGAGTTCAGAATGAAGAGACAAGGTGAGTCTCAAGTTAATTCTGGCAGGAAATTCAGTAAACGCCAGAATAGATCATTTGTTGTGGCTCTTTTGAACACCAGATTAGAAACTATCCAGTAACTTTCATAGTAATCTGGAGTGAGAGGAGGAGCAATACTGAAATGACTGTCTAGCAGAGTAGAGCTAGTGGATCAGGACAGAGAGGTAGAGGTAAAGGCAGAATAATTTTAGCTGATCCTAATGTCTGGGCTGAGGTGCGGAGTAATCAGTCGTAGTCTCAAGCCAAGATCTATGTTATTACGAGACAGGAGGCCCAGAACTCCTTAGATGTTGTAGCAGGTGTGTTAAATGTCTTTTAATTTGAAGCATTTGCATTGTTAGATCCAGGATCTACACATTCATTTATCACACTACATCTAGCATCTAAATTGCATTGTGGTAGAGAGATGTTGAAATATGGCTTAGAACTGAGTACATCAGTAGGTAGTACTAAAGTGATAGGAGAAGCGTGTAAAGGGTGCATAATTCGGGTTGATCAGGCAGAGTTGGAAGCTAACTTGATTGTACTACAGTTAAGTGAGATAGATCTTATCTTAGGTATAGACTGGCTTATATTAAATAGGGTTGTAATGAACTGCTACACCAAAGAGGGGATTCTTGAATCTCCTAATCGGCCGAGAATAATATTTCGAGGTGTTAATCAAGCAGTGCCAGCCAAATTAATTTCATCAATTCGAGGTGGATGTGAAGCTTATCTGGCCTATGTGACTGATAACTGAACTGAGCAGACAGTACAGGATATTCCTATTGTTAGGAATTTCTTCGACGTGTTTTCTACTGAATTATCTAATTTACCCATAAATAGGGAGATAAAGTTTACTGTCGACCTAGTTCCAAGTACTGCTCCTATATCTACTTCTCCATATAGGATGACACTTGTGGAACTTAAGGAACTTAAGACACAGTTATAGGAGTTGTTAGATAAAGGTTTTATCAAACCAAATATGTCGCTTTGGGGAGCTCCAGTTTTGTTTGTGAAAAAGAAGGATCAAACTTTGAGATTATGTATTGATTATTGGCAGTTGAATCGGGTGACAGTGAAGAACAAGTATTCTTTGCCAAGGATAGATGATTTATTTGATCAGTTATAGGGAGCTCAGGTGTTTACTAAACTAGATTTGAGATCAGGGTACTAAGTTGAAGATAGCAAAGGCTGATTTACCAAAGAGTGCATTCAGAACTAAGTATGGGCACTTTGAGTTTTTGGTGATTCCTTTTGGAATGATAAATGCTCCGGTAGCTTTTATGGCATTGATGAATAAGGTATTTCAACCTTATTTAGATCATTTTGTTATTATATTCATAGATGATATTTTGGTGTATTCGAAGAGTAAAGAGAAATATTCTGAGCATTTGAGGCTAGTCTTATAGATAATTAGGGAGAAGCAATTGTATTCAGTAAGAGTGAATTTTGGCTTGTTCAAGTGATATTCTTGGGCTATATAGTATCGGATTAGGGTATACAGGTAGACCCAAAGAAAGTTGAAGTAGTGATGAAATGAGAAGCTTCGAGAAATGTGTATGAGATTCAGAGTTTCCTTGGATTAGCAGGATATTACAGAAGGTTTGTCGAGGGTTCATTAATCTCAACCTCATTGACAAAGCTTCTAAGAAAGAATGTACCATTTAGATGGACTGATGAATGCCAAATGAGTTTTGAGGAACTAAAGCATCGGTTAACTACAAAACCGGTGTTAGCTATTCCATCTAGATCTGAAGGTTTTGTTATATATAGTGATGCTTCACACTAGGGATTAGGATGTGTTCTGATGCAGTATGGTAAAGTGATTGTATATGCAACGATACAGTTAAGGTCTCATGAGTTTAATTATCTAGTTCATGATTTAGAACTTGCTGCAATGGTGTTTGCTTTGAAAATTTGGAGACATTATCTGTATGATAAAACATTTCAGACATTCATAGGTTATAGAAGTTTGAGATATTTGTATAGTCAGAAGGAGTTAAATATGAGACAAAGGCGGTGGATTGAACTACTTAAGGATTATGATTGCACAACAGAGTATCATCCTAGTAAAGTTAATGTTGTGGTTGATGTATTAAGCAGGAAATTTAATAGTAGTGTGGCTCAAGTACAGTTATCGAGGTTACCAAACCAAGTACAACTGAGAACATTGAATGTTTAGTTAAATTTGGGGCAGAATGAAGTTTTGTTAGCTACATTGAAGCTTAGACCAGTATTATATGGAAGAATCAGAAAAGCCCAAAGTAAGGATCCAGAATTTGTGAAGCTTATTGAGAAGCTAAAATAGAATCCAAATTTTGAGTTTGAATTGAGGAATTATACATTGTAGTTAAAACAGAGATTGTGTGTACCTGATGTGGATGATTTGAGAAAAGAGGTTTTGGAG
This sequence comes from Erythroxylum baracoense, assembly GCA_025629805.1. Taxonomy (NCBI): domain Eukaryota; kingdom Viridiplantae; phylum Streptophyta; class Magnoliopsida; order Malpighiales; family Erythroxylaceae; genus Erythroxylum; species Erythroxylum baracoense. The sequence continues at coordinate 2,301 of JAOTAY010021829.1, read as the reverse complement.
GAAGTACATATAGTAACCTATGTTATGCATCTTGGTACTACAAAAATGTATAATTTGTTGAAACATCATTTCTGGTGGCCAGGGATTACGAAGCAAATGGCGAAGTATGTTACTAAATGTTTGACCTACCAATAAATTAAGGCAGAGCATCAAGCTCTAGTTGGGAAGTTACAGTCATTACCTATTCTGAAGTGGAAATGTGAAAGGATTACTATGGATTTCATTATAGGTTTATCGAGGACTCCGAGGCAACGTGATGCTATATAGGTCATTTTTGACTTTTTTACCTGTGAGGGAGAATAATACACTGGATCAGTTAGCCCAAAAATATGTTAATAAGATAGTGAGATTACATGGAGTTCCAGTGTCTACTGTATCAGACAATGATCCCAAATTTACTTTGAGATTTTGGGGAAGTTTACAAACAACTTTGGATTCAAGGTTGAACTTTAGTACATCCTGTCATCCTCAGACAGACGGACAAAGTGAGAGGACTATTAAGACTGTTGAGGATATGCTCAGAGCTTGTGTGTTTTGGAGTTCCAAGGAGTATGGGATCAATATGTCACTCTGATTGAATTTGCTTATAACAATCATTATCACAGTAGTATCGGTATGGCACTATATGAGGTGTTATATGGCAGAAAGTGTCGTTCGCCTTTGTATTGGGATAAAGAGGGTCTAAGGATTGTTGAAGGCCTATAACTGATTCAAGATACTGTTGATAAGGTTAAACTGATCGGTAATAAAATTAAAGTGGCTCAAGATAGACAAAGAGTTATGTGGATCAGCACTGGAGGGATACAAAGTATCAAATGGGAGATAAGGTGTTTTTGAGAGTATCGCCTTGGTGAGGAGTGTTGAGGTTTGGTAAAAAGGGTAAGTTAAGCCTTAAATACATTGGTCCATATGAGATTATTGAGAGAGTTGGACCATCGGCGTATAAGTTAGCCTTACCAACATAGATGGCTCAAATTCATAATGTATTTCATGTTAGTATGCTCAGAAAATATCGGTCTGATCTGATACCTGTCATACCAACACAGGAAGTAGAAATTACTAGTAATCTGAGTTATGATGAGGAACAGGTTAAAATAGTGGGTTATCAGACTAAGCAATTGAAAAACCGAGTGATTCCATTAGTTAAAGTCTTTTGGAGGATTCATTCAAGAGAAGAAGCCACATAGGAAACTGAGGAAAACATGAGGAAACAATACCCGCAACTGTTTAATCAATTAGGTAAGAATTTCAAGGACAAAATTTCTTAGGGGGAGAATTATAATAAACCGTTTTCCATATTAAATGTTATGACATAGGATCCTAGACCATTGTACATGAGAAATAGAATTGAGAATTTATGAGGTGCATTGCATTCATATACATAACATAGCGTATACACATGAATTTTGATTTTGTACACGTTTCAAAAATCGAATGTGCACTCAATTTACATATTTCAGGGTATAAAAGATTTAAAATGATTATGATGTGAAATATGAATTGTTATGTCTTGAATTTTGATTTGGTGAATTATAATCAATAATTTGAAATTAATTGTTAAAATTGGAAGATTTATTAATTTATGTATATTTTTGGACTAGGAAAAATGCCAAATAGCAAGACAAATTGATACATGATAGTAGAAATAGGTGACACATGGCACCAGATAATTGGGTGACAAATGGCATGGAGATTGGGTGACAAATGGCATGGAGATTGGGTGACAAATGGCATGGAGATTGAGAGACAAATGGACTAGTTATTAAAAGACATTTGGAACCATAAGTATAAGACATATGGCAAGTGACAAGTGTCACAACACTTGCCACACACCTATACTCACGATGGTGTTTTGATGCATTTAGACTTAATTGAGGCTTGAAATGAACCCAGTTTGATGCTTGATTAATTAGTTAAAGTGTTTGATATGTTTAAGTTGTTAATTGAGGTTATAACTTAAGAATGGATTGTTGATATCAATGTATCTAAAATCTAGAAATTTATGAATGATATAGAAATGAAGATGTTCTTAAGAATACAATTGTGATCCAAAGAATATGGGTAAGGTGTATTAGGTATGAATGAATGAAAATTTAGATATTTTGTGCTTATATAATGCTAGAAAAGAATTTGATGAATTTATGATTGATGAAATTAAAATAATCAAGTTTTCTTGAGGTATAAACCTAAGTGCAAACTAGACATATACAAGTTATAAGGTTTGAATGATCATAAGTTGTGATTTAAGGATAAATACTCGGGAAAGTCAATTGAGCATGCATTAAACATGACATATATATA
>JAOTAY010021828.1:0-10079 GCA_025629805.1 Erythroxylum baracoense | reverse complement strand
AGTAGTAGTAGTAGTAGTAGTAGTAGTAGTAGTAGTACTAATAATAATAATAATAATAATAATAATAATAATAATAAAAATAATAATAATAAAAATAAAACAATGAAGGTTACTACTAATTCGCATACCTGAAGATGTATAGTTGTATGCGATTGTTGACTCCAACTAAAAAGAGGAACACAGAATCTGCAAAATAGTATGGCTATGGAATTGCTGAACAACAAATTTTATTATAAATCAATTGAAAACTATGAAATAAATTTGAATTGATGTTACTTTTCTCATTCCACATAGTTATTAAATTAATAAGTAGTAACTTTCTTAACTAATTCTAAGAAACAATTGTTATGCCTAACAGCCAAATTGTTATCAATTTTGTATTGTTTTCGACTTTTAAGAGTCCAATTTATGATGGATATTTTTGTTTTTAATGTGCATTAATTCATACTGGTTTAGCAATGTGTTAATTATTTGTCTTTTACAACTAAAATAATATACTATTTTCTTCCTTTCAGAAAAATGTCCAAGAAAATGATGCTGCATTGGTAAAGAATGTCAACAGGTGTTTTTCAAAATTTAGGGGGAGCCAATGTTTACATTGAAATGAACCCATGGTTAGCATAATATTTGTAATTTCAGTCTCCACTTAGTAGGGTAAATTTATGTGTTATTGAACTTTTTTAAATTACCATTATGAGACTTACCATTATGAGACGAGTAAGAATATATAAAACTATGCATTACTTTGCAGTTAAAACTGCTGTTGGGTACAGTCAATCAACTTTTTTTACCAGAAACAAATAAAACAAACAAAACAAATGACAATTGTTTATATTTATTTTTATAGTAGTGATGAGTGGTGAGAAGCAATTACAAACTAGATTTGGAAACTCAAAGTCTTCTTTTGTTTCACATGTACAAAGCTGAAAGGCATGTGACGAGAAACCTTTTATTTTTATTCTCTACTTGTTCTCATCAAAATTAAACTATATACTGCCAAAACCTTATGTTGTCAATGGAAACCATGTCATTGTTCATATAAGGTGAAAGTTGGAATAGGCATTTCAACAAACACCTTGTAAGCAGAACATAAGACATTCGTATCTTCATCAATTACTTCATTCTGTCCCCTTTCTTCACCATCATTCACACAACACACACACAAACCCAACATTTTGCTACTCAGAAGATGCAACGAATTAAAGAAAATTTGAAACCACAAGAATTTATATAAACGGTTTCAAGAAGACATTAAAAAACCAAGAACAAAAAATGAAATAAAACTTACCTAGTTTTTGGAGGTCCACGAGATGATGGGGGAAGATTTCTTCTAAAAAATGGACAAGAACAACTCAAGGAAATTTGAAGAAAGGAGGGATCGATTTAGTTGAGAGAAAATGTAGAAAGGAGAGGGAGGGGGAGGCTGCGTCTTCGAAATTTAAATCCCATGGGACGACATCATTTGTGGCTAAACAGATGACATCGTAAAATCAAAAAGATTTAGCTACGATAAATGATAAATGTCACCAATACGTTTGGAAGTAATTTGCGATGAATTTATTATTCGTTACAAAATTCCAAGATTTGGCTAAGAAACACCAATAACGTAGCAAATTCGACAACATTTTCTTACGAATCTATTAAATTGTCGCCTAAAAATTTCAATTTGCGACGAATTGTTAAAAATGTTGCCAAAACCCAAGCATTTTCTTTGCTTCCTTATCTATCTTTATTGTTGTTAAAAAAACCTTTACCTTTATATGAAACTCATATCTTTCTCTGTAGTCTCCATGAAGTATTCCTAAAACCATTAATCTCTGACATGTTACCCACGTATCAAAGTCATCATCCTGCATCTCTGAACACAGTCTGTAATCCTGTCACTTCTTTTTTACTATTTATTCTATTTTTAGTTGCGGTCTTCATTTCTACAACAAGTATTTTACTATTGTTAAATATAAAAAGTTTAGATTTTTATCCTTCCAGGGTAGATCTGGATGTCCTTTGTGCAAATCTGTATATGGGGCATTTTTTGCGGCGCTAAAGTTGATTTTTTGTGTGTTTTGTATTTGTTCATTGATTTATTTGTGTTATGTTATTTGCACATTATCGTTGGAGAGTTAGGATTTTGCTCAACCAGTTTCTGGAGTCTTCATAGGTTTAGTTGACGTCAATGTTACTAAATCTTCTGAAATTGTTTCTAGATTTTGCCTACTGACGAACTTACTTGAATGCATCTTGCTTGCCATTATACACCCTTCGGCTTTCACATGTTTTAAAGGTGTTATGTTTAGTTTTGAACGGGCGATTATATATGCATTTACTGCATGGTTTTAGGTTGTCTATGAATGGAAGTAGCATGGAATGTGTTAATGCTAGTATGATGGAATGGAAAACATATGATTTGCATTTGAATCTTTGGATGAGTTTGTTATGTCTGTAAGGTGTTCGATGAAATTTCTGTATACTCTTGAAATTGTTTCAAGAATATTTTACTTTTCAGCAAGGGCAACTTTCATATCATTAGGCATATTGAAGATGTATAAGTGCTAAACTGGACTAGTTTCAGTTGTCATTAAAATTGGAGTTAAACATATCATCGTTTTATTTTAAATTAATTTTTACATAATTTACCTCTTAACATTATTAATGAAGGAATGTCGACAAGGAGACTAGTTTCGGATGGCCTTAATTCATACTGTTGGGAGGAATGTGGCAAATTTGTCCTTGCTGAGCAAACCAACTCTGAAAAAGAAATCTCCACTTTATATATTAATCATCGTTTGCCTTCCATGGTGGATCTTCTGCTTCAAGGTGTTTAGTATCATCCGAGCAATGTCACTTTCCTTATTATGTACATCCCATTTCCTTTTATGAAGCTATTAGAGATATTAACATTTGATGGTTTATACTACATGTTGTTTTAAGCTTCCTTCAGTCTCGGAGGTGACATATATGCCCATAGAGGCAGGAGCAATGTCACAACACTTCGTAAAGGAATAGAAAAATCGATTGGATGGGAAAATTTGTAAATTCTGAATACTTCGTTTGCTCATGCACATATGCATATCACTCCAATTTCAGTTCATTTAACGGTTTAATAATATGACAATATCTAACTTCTATATTGTTTATGTTTTAGGAATTAAATCTAGTGACTTATTCACTCCATCTTCTAAAAATTTAGCTATAGCAGAAAAGCTATTACAAGAGGGTGTAAAAATTGTACAGTTAAGGGAATAACTGTTACTATTTCAATTGGTGCGTTCGAATGTGTAAGGACCCTTTTGGGGAATCCAGACATCGGGGACTCATTTACCTTTACTGACTCTCATGTTACTTCGAATCTTAAAAAAATAATTATAACATTGTCAGTTAGCAAGTCAATCAACTGAACTCAGCTTTAAAATTTATTTATTGTTGTATCAGTAATAATTTGCCGAACAACATATCTACTGAATGTGAACTGTTATTGTTATAGTTCTATGAGTGTATAAATTGGGCAACTTCTAATTCAAAATTCATACTACTCTATATATCATATTATTATATTAATAAAGTTTTTAAAAATTTTCATTACTAATTTTTGCAATGTTAGTAAATACTAATGATTAATTAATACTACTATTTAACACTTAAAAATATGTTGTGAGTGTTTTATTACAAATAACACATTGTAAACATTCAAAACAAATCTCCAATAAAACATATCTTAACTATGATAGATTATTAAAATGTTAGTTTAATAATTTATGAAAATTTCAATCATTTGGTGACTATATTTAGAAATCGTCACCAAATGTATACATTTAGCAACGTTTCTAAAAATTTATCACTAAATGTGAAACATTTGGTGACGATTTCAAAATATCCTCACTGAATGTTTGATATTTAGCGACAATTAAAAGCATTCGTCATTGAATGTATAAGGTTTCGCAATGAATTTTGAGTTTCGACACCAAATATTAACCTTTTGGTGATGTTTGGTAATATCATGGCAAAATACATAATATTTAGTGACGAGTTACGAAGATCATCGCAAAATATTTGACAAATTATGGTGACGTTTTTTGATTGCATCACGATTGAATTATTTCGCAACGAATACTAGAAATTGTCACCCATTGCTCTCGATTGTGTGATGATATTCTATGAAAGTCGCTAAAGGTTTTCCCTTGCATAACGCTTTTTGATTTCGTCACTAAATGTTATGTTTTAGTGACGAATGCTTTTAAACGTCGCAAAAGGGAGTCATTTTGTGACGAATTTTTTTTCTTTGCAAAAAATGTCAAGAAAGGGTTCCTTTATTGTAGTGAAAGTTAAAATTATCGAAAACCTACTTGAGGTCATCATTGTCACAAGAAAGTTTGAATGGTTTAGCTATTTTATGAATCGAGAAGGATATATCAGACAATATTGATCTCGATGATATTATTAATGAATTTTTCCAAGGCTATAAAATCCTAGGAATGGCCCTGATTGTTGTCTTGTAATTTTCTTTGGTTGTCAAGAAAAACCATTTCAGTTGACTAATTTGTGTCCTTTCCTTCTCGTCGTCTCTTTCATTGAGGGTATAATACAAAGTCAACTTCCTCAAGCATACCAGAATGATTCTTGCACGGTTACTTTTTAATGAGTTTGTAGATTGTCTATTTCACACTTCATGGCACTCTATTTAATGTACCGAATTGCTCTTTTTAATATGAGAGTGAAACAAGAACATTCTTACGTTACATCCTCTGCATCCTACTTAGAATGACTAGAGTAGTTCAAAGAATAGTGATAATATGCAATCTTCCATAAAGAAATAAAATATATTTCTCGATAAGTTATCCTTTTCTTGTATGGTACATTTCATCATCTAATAATAATAATAATAATAATAATAACACTGGTTGAAATAAGACCTTCCTGAAATGCAAACTTTGTATAAATGCAGAAAAAATGACATAGCTTCCTTGAAATGTCAATTGTCTTAAAATCCTAGCGACAAGTAATGCTTTTATTCCTTTTGGTTTTCGATCAGGGGGTGTTGACATTGATTTATGTTGAATCGTCCATGTACCAATCTTCCTTATATCAGAACAAAGCAATTATATTCATTGAAGATCGAATCTTAATTCTAAATAGGATTTAACCTACCTATTGTGGATAAACTACAAATAATTATACAAATATTAACAAATCTAAACATTCTTAAATAAAAGAGGAGTATTATATAAATATATAATTTAAGTAAAGTGACAAAATTAAAGATGGTAATGGATTGTGGGCTTTGTATGTGCTCAGCTTCAAAGCCCAATTAGGCCAGAGGGTCTAGGATTGAGCTCAAAGGTTATCGAACCTAGTTAGTTCGATCATAATAAAACCTGATTAATTATATTTTTCTATTTCAAAAATTATAAATGACATCATTTTATTTAAAAATTTTAGGATTCAGGTCAAGCCAGACAACTTGAACCCGAGTTCGAATTTGACCCAAAATTTGAAATTAGAAAATTTCATATTCCAACCCAAAACTCGGTCAACTCAAGCTGAATCCATTGAATTTGAATCGGAATAGGTTGCACCAAATTATTTTGCCAAGCTTAGATAAAATCAGTATAATACATTCATATTTATAGTAATAAGATAAATTCATATTTTGTAGTAAAAAGTGTATTTTTAATTTTCTCAGTTACATTAAAATATATATGGCCAAATGTGTACTTTAAACCCTAATGTTTACACCAAAATTTAAATCAAATTTTAATATTTTTGTTCATTTAAATTGAACCATAATATTTTCGTAATGTTAAAACCAAACAACACCTTACGAGGACAAAGAAAATTTGAAGTAGGTTATACTCGTAAGTTTTTTTTGAAAAGTTATCCTCGTAAGTTAAATGAGGAGCAAGTGTGGTTTTTTTAGTTTCACATATTAGTGGGTCCCGCTAATTTCCAATACTAGCCGTTGGTATTCCAACTAGTTGATGTCATCACTGTTGCCGTTGCCGCAGCCAAATCCTACAAGAATGTGTTACATCCTAGCTCTGAAAATCTATGAATCTTCGGGTTTGTCATTTTAATTCTAACTTTTCATTCTTTTTCATTTAGAGAAAAGAAGTGTTTGTTTGATTTTGTTGTACTATGTCATTGCATTTTACAACAGTGGTGGTAGCCCGGGGTGACAAAGGGGGGCTACCGTCACCCTTAATTAGTTACAATGCTATTATAAAAATACTTTGTAATTTTTGAATTGAATTTTTAAGTCTATAGAGATAGTTTTATGATTAAGTTTTTCTGGTTTACGATGACATGTTATCGAGTATGCAATAAAAGCTGGACAATTTGTATGAGCAAGTTAATAAGGGTAGGAGTAAAGGAGAAGGACTGGCTACCTTTGATGATCTTGGATGCCATAAAATTCAATTTTCTTAATGTGGTTGTTAGTAGTGTGATCAATTTCAACATGTCTTCTCCTCTAGTTTGTTGGTGAGTGAGTGAGCGAGATTTTCAAATTGAACAAAACTGTTTTCAATTCATCGATGTTTCAATTTAATCTGTCTTTGATTTAATTGTTACTAGGGCAACAAAGTCTCTTCTGGGGATGAGTTACTCCAATACAAGCTACCTTTTAGTAATGAAATTGAACAAGAAGAGCGGCGCTTATTTGAATGGTCTAACCAGGCTCAAAGTGTAACTTCTACACAAGATATCCAGGTAACTCTGAATATGCCTTCGTGTACATATACTGATCATACCTGTTTTCTTGTATTCACAATCAAAGATTTAATCTTGTTAGACAAGTATGTGAGCAGTAGCTCTCATTTCAACTTCTTGTTTATATTTGCTATGGAATATCCTAATTCATAACAGTTTAATCTTGGCTTGGATGTATTGCATTTGCTTAAATGGTGGTGATTTTGCCCGTGAGCCTGCTTTCATAAAATTGGCTAAGGAGCTTTTCTCGATCAAAGCTTAATCACAACTTAATTTTGCATCAACATTCTAAAATATGGTGCAAGAGCATTCCACATATAAAGTGTCTAAAAGGAATTGGTTGTTTTTCATGTCTTAAACTAGTTTGATGGGACTTGTAATATCTAAAAACTATCCATCTTTAACTATGAATTGATAGAATTTTTAATAAAATTAAAATTTCATCTATTAAATATCATGTAAGTATTAAAATTTCTTCTATTAATTTTTATTGTTTAATTTTTAATAAAATTAAAAATTCGATAACAAATTGTTTGGTACGTAGGAAAATTAAATGTTTATGCTTATTTTAGATGAATAAAGGGAGTAATCTCTTAGATTTTTAATATTTCAAAACTATCCATCTTTAACCATGAATTGATAGAATTTTTAATTTTTATTAAAATTTCATCTATTAAATGTCCCGTAAGTATTAATGTAATACATGTTTTTCAATTTTTATTATTTATTCACCCTTCAAACTCTAGAAGAGATCAATCAAATTACAAATGCAAAATGTGACTTGTGAATGATTTTGTAAACTTGAAATTTAACTCTTTTTAATACTTAATCAAATTCGTAGTTCAAATCTATATATAAAACAACTGAGAGGGAAAAATATCCCGATGATTCTCTGGAAGCAGAGTTTGGTTCTTTGAAGTAAGAATGAGAACGAGATGTCTTGACAAATTTCATTCTTAGGTGCTACAGTCACTACAAAAATTTAATACAATTCGCGGTGTTTTATGAATAAAACATCACGGATTTTTAATATTTTTCTTGACATTTTTAAAACATCGTAGATTTGTAAGACTTTTTGTGACGTTTTATTAATGAAACGTCACGAAATAGAAACCGCGACATTTTGTTAAATAAAACGTTGCAGAAAGTGTTCTGAAAATGTTCTCCTCCTACGTGCAAAACGGCGTCATTTTGTTTAAAACCCTCACCCTAACCTACATGTTGTTTCTTCCCCACCTCTCTATCGTTCTTCCTCCTCCAAATAGCTCCATCATCCATCATGTGCATGTTCTCCGTCGAACTGCTGCGTCTCTGGCTATTGTGATCGTCTTCTCCGGCGTGTTTCATGAAGGTATTTTCGTCTTCTTTCTATCTCGTTAATGTATTTTTGTCATACTTAAATGTGGGATCTTTAGAGTGTTTAACACTGAAATGAGAAGTCTAGGTGGTCGAATAGCTAACTAATATATGTCCCCTCCTATTACTAGAGATGGGCTGGTTAAGAATTGTGAATATCTGGTACATGTTAGCTTTGTTTTGAACCTGAAATTTTCGTCTTTTCCTATATTGCTTTACCTATCCAAATTGTGTTTTGTTTCCTCATTCTGTGAATCTTTTTACCATGTTCTTTTTCGAGTACATTCAGTTCATTTATGGAATTTTATTATCTACTTTATCAGTCCCTTAGTTTTCTTTTAAGAATCTTACTGAAGTATGCTTACCGATGTATGCTTGTAGATTACTGGCAAATTGTGTTTTATATTAATCTTTTTCATCATCTTCTTTTCTGGGCTCATTCTTTTAACTTATTTAATTCTCCTCTTCTTTGTTAAAAGTTGAGAATCAAGACAAATAGTCTTCAAGAAGTTATGATATAGATATTTTCAACAAGTAATCATCCTATAAATATATATATAATTGTTTAATGACCAATTGGATCTGATATATATTTTTGTAAACAAATTAAAAGTATCTTGTACACTCATTAATCCTATAAGACTTATTGTATCTAAGTAGTATGAAAAAGAGCTGAGGAAGAAAAGATACACAATTCATCTAATAATAGGCTAATGATTTTGAATTCCTGATTATACGCTGATATAGTTAAAGATTTGACCACTTTAACAATATTTACTAAGTTAACAAATGAGCATAAAAGTAACTTGATTTTAGGAAACCTAACTACATTGTATTAATGATTTTGTTTACAAAGACTGTTGCATTAAACTTTTCAAACATAATTTCTTGTTTTATAACACAATATATAGGTGATACATATTTTAAACTACATTCCTATTACCCTCTACACTTAAATATCGAGAACTCTTTCCCTCAGAAAAAAAATGTAACATATCAACTAAACTATCCAAAATATGAAATGAGGTTAAAATTTTGATTAAAATTAGTCTCTTATCCTTGCCACAAAGATAAAATGTAGATAACCTTCATTATAGAAGACATAAATTGCAAAACCTTCACATTGTTAAACAAACATTAAATTATTATTATCTTATCATAATAAATAGATGAGGACCTATTTAAGTGTATCTATGCACAGTAAAGTAACCAAAAAAAGGCTTATGCATGGTAAAAAAAGAATTGTCCCTTTCATTCTTTTAAATTAGTCGATCAAAGCAAAAATGTTGAACCTAGATAATTGGGGGCAGACATATAGCATATATAGGAAGTCAAGATGTTTTCCAACACCAATTCCATAAGGTAATTGATTTACCATGCTTTCTTTTGACAAAATTCTACAATCTTATGAAGTTTTGTCTCTCCATCATAAGTGAACTAAGCCTAAAGTAGGTAAAAGAAAAGAAAAAACTTCCATTTAGATCATTCAATAGCAATTGGTAGTATATGTCCCATGCAATATTTATCACTTAAACAATTAATAAAATAATGGAAGAGGCATTACTTTTTGAACTTAACATAGTAAATTTGTAAAATGCATACTATATAGTTTTTGATAAGAAAAGCAATCAAACTTTTAGAAAGATCTTTGCTTTCACAACTTTCCTGACTGGATGGAAATAGTTAGTTTTGTTACTTTCCATATTAATGCCTTTGGATCTATTAACTCCTCCTCTATCTCTACGCACTACATATAAAAAAATCACTATAAAAAATTAATACAATTTGCAACGTTTATGTAATTAGGTCAATGAACTTTTAGAGCTTTAGACTCAACTAGTACTTAAATATATTTAATTTAATTTAATTTAACCACCAATTTGGCGGTCTTTTTTGCAATTAGATCAATGAACTTTTCAAGCTTTAGACTTAACTAGTACTTAAATATATTATTGTAGTGTTACTTTGATAAATGTATTCAGACTCAACTAGTACTTAAATATATTATTGTAGTGTTACTT
>JAOTAY010021827.1:0-10079 GCA_025629805.1 Erythroxylum baracoense | reverse complement strand
CCAATTGTCCAAATCTGCCCAAGTTTTGTGCACCAATCCTTGCATGGCTTCCTTGATCTTCTTGGATCTTGATCTTGATCTTGTGATTGGCAAACTAGGATCATTGGCAGCAACTTGTCCACCTATGGCAGCATGCTTCCCCACGTGAATCTCCATGTAATCCTCTATCCATGGCAGTAAGCTTTCCATCAAGAACATGTTGACGTTCATTTTCATCATAAAACTTCTTTCCTTGCAAGTAAAGTACCTTCCAAATCAATAATACATTTCACAATCAGGAAAATTAGTTTCATTGACAAAAGGAAACTTTCCAAGAACACAAATTTTTTCTTCTTTTTTTATTTTTTAAAAAACAAATGAGTCTGAAGCTACCTAAAGAAAATAGCCACAAAGTTAAATTTGGATAAAAAATTGGAAACACCTAAAGACGAAATTCTTGACACAAAAGAAATAACTAAGAAATAGTTCAAGATTGATTAAGAACTCCAAGAATGCAAATTCAAGAATCACGAAATTATTCACATAACATGAATTAAGATAACATAAGCTCTAATACTAAATTGATATGAAATTACAGAATATAAAAAAACTTACCCAAGACTTTTCTTGATTCACCACTTGATCTTCAACCAAGAAGAAGATTCGAACAAGAAGAGAAGAATGAAGTTTGTTTCAAGAGATTTGTAACCCAACCCTAAAGAACATGCATAACCCAATTCAAGCAAATTATGAATTGAACAACACAAGATTCAAAGAAGAACAACAAATAAAGACACCACTAATTGATGAAACAAAATCAATTAGATAAGTCGCATACAAAGCATGAAAATCATGCAATGCATCCTAATTATTCAACAAGAATAATAATAAAGATAAACCTCACAAAATAATGTCATAAAATAGTGTCCCCTAGTGATAACCAAACCTCCCTATATATAGGAGAGGGGTTAATCGAAAATTAAGGAATAGGATTTACCTTAAACCTATAATTACTCAGCCTACTAGGAAACTACCTTTTAGGAAACAATATCTACTAGAAAACTAACTTTTGGGAGACAAGATTTACTAGGAAACTAACTTTTATGAAATAAGACCTAGTAGGAAACTAACTTTTAGGAAGCAAGATCTAATAGGAAACTAAATTTTAGGAAACCAAACCTATTAGGAAACTAACTTGTAGGAAACAAGAGACCTTATAGGATTTGGTTAACTGTCACTTACAAAGAAGGAAACCTACCAATAGTAAATTTAGTCATGGGCCTTATTTTTCAAGTTGGGTTGGCCCAACTTCTTTAAGACTTATTAAGTGGACTTGCGTGGATTCCTTAATTGAAGCAACTTGGACTTGGGCTTGAGAATGAGCTTATTATTCAAAGAACCTTGCATCCTTTTGGTCCTAGCCTTTGTCATAGACCCAATAATACCTATAAGTGGATGTCACAACACTAGCCCCTTAATCCATATCAGCACATTTTATTGCATGTAGACTCGCAATGCATCCCATATGGCTGAATTATTTTTTAAAGGAATTGTGAGATTGCATGGTATTCTTAGAAGCATTGTGTCGAATAGGGATTTTAAATTCCTTAGCTATTTTTGGAGATCTTTGTGGAGTCGATTAGGTACTAATCTTTTATTTAGCACATCTCACCAGCCCCAAAGAGATGGACAAACTAAAAATACTAATAGTATTTTAGAGACTATCCTAAGAACCTTGGTGAGTAAAAGTTTGAAGGATTGGGACATCAAATTAGCCCATACTGAGTTTGCTTATAATCGGTCTCCTAGTATTACAACCGACCATACCCCATTTGAAGTACTTATGGCCTTAATCAATCACTACCCTGAATTGAGAGCTTTGCCTATTGATATACAAGTTATTATTGATGCTAAAGAGAAGGCCAAAGCTATGAAGAAGTTGCATGAGTCCGTTAGAGGCCAAATAGCCAAGGCTAACGAAGCTTATAAAAGGAGAGCTAATAAGCATAGAAAACCCAACCATTTCCAACCTGGTGATCTTATGTGGTAACAGTTCATAAAAGAAAGATTTCCCTCCAAGAGTAAAAACAAATTGGCACCTATAGCTGATGGCCCATTTGAAGTTCTTGAGAAGATTGGAGATAATGCATACAAGATTAACTTGCCGTCCAAATTTGGCAATGTCTCAGTACTTTCAACATTGGAGATTTATCTCAATATTTGGGAGATGTTGTGCTTATGGATTTGAGGACAAATCCTCCTCAACCCGTGGAGGATGATGTGAAATCAACCTAAGTGAGCGAAGACAATTCGACTCAAGTTTTAATTAAAGTCTACAAGATTGTCAATGGAGTGTTCAAGGTCTAAGAAGTGTTCAAGACAATTTTTGACAGCCCAACTCATAAGCAATAAGCATGGAAAGGCCCAATTCTATTAAGCTCAGGTTTTGGTTGTCATTTGATCCAAATGAGAGAAGATCGTGCAAGTTGACGGGTATTAAGGAAATTTGTCCTAAAGCATTAAATAGGTATGGCTTTTGCATTAAATGGGTATGACTTTTGTTATTTTTGAATGGTAGATGAATTTTATCTAATATTTAATTGTAACTTCTGATATTTCCCATGTAAGTCATCACTCGCTCATGTTTTTGACTATATAAAGGCCATCCTTTCATTTCATAAAGAAAAAGACGTGAATTTGATGAATAGAAAAAAACAAAAAGATGCAGTTATTCTTTTTTTCTTTCCTTTATCCAAGTTTGACCTAACTTGGTGGATAATTCAAGCTGGTGGTGTTTCCTTTATGCTTGGGTAATTGTTGGCCTTCTATTCTAGTAAGTTTAATTTATCTTGTGTTTGATTTGATTGAAATTCGTTTTGGAGTGTTCTTGAGTTGTTCTAACTGAATTCAGATCAACGAGTGAATGAAACTAATTTGAATGTAAGAATGAGATGCTATGCTTATAGGAGACATATTAATGTCGTTAAGAGTGTTTTGTGGTGTTGGTCAAACTGATTTGGTGGGACTTGAAGTTGTTTTCTAATAGTTTTAAGTGGCTTAATGGATGGTTTGACTAAATCTTGAAAATTTTTGTTTTATTTCATATCAAGAAGAAGAACTAGAGCAAGAAATGTTAGAAAAATAAGAGGCCAGAGAAGTCATACAACAAAAAAGAACAAAAGAATAACTTGAGAAATGATGTAATTCTTGGAATTTTATAGCTTAAGTGCTACAAATAACATTTGACACACCAAGATATATTTGAAAGTGCTTGGGTTTCATGTAAGGAGCTAACCCTCGGCTCAAGGGAGCTCAATGGAGCTCATGTAAGCTATAAGTGGCTTGACATGACTTTCTCTTAGCTCAAGTGTCTAAAGCTAGCTTAAGGTGAGCTCATAAGAGCTCATTAAAACTAGTTAATAGCTAGAAAGTTGGGGATAAGCTCAATTGAACTCAATTGAGATTACCCCAGCTCATCTTTGGCTCTTGGGAATTGAAGCTAGCTATAAATGAGTTCACACTAGTTAAGTTATAAGAGCTAATTAAAGAGCATGAGTTTGTGTTGAAACCCAACGCTTAATGGGCAAAATTGGTGGTGCTAGATGAAGGAATCTAGCATGGTTGAGTGCACAATGGACACTAGGGTGTACCATGAGCTATAACACACCATAATGCGTCTTCCCATACGTACACTTAGAGTGCAAGTTCATTGCCTCCACATCGATACATGAATTCGGCCAAGAGGTTGAATTTGGCCAATGGGAAAGATTCATTATGTACCTTGCCATAGAATGAACATACATGACACCCTTTTACCAAGGTATATGTACTTTAGATGAAAGGATGTGTTGTTTTGGCCAATGGTTGTGACCATTCGGCCAAAAAGGGGTTCATGTACAAGAATGAATGGTCATGAGTGTGCCATCATGACTTTAAGTGAAGATACATGACTCTTTCCCAAAGGATGTGTCCCTTGGCCAAGAGTCATGATGTTTCACCTAGATACATAACTCTTGGAAGAGTCATGATGTTTCGCCAAGAGATATAACTCTTGGAAGAGTCATGACTCTCCAAAGGCATCTTTTGGTGGCCTATAAAAGGGAATTTTTTAGTTCCTTTGAATCAATTTTTTTCTTTGGCCAAATACTGCACTTTTCTCCCCATCTTTGAGCCAAAAGTACTCCCTTCTTTTAAGTCTTCATACGTTAATGCATGCTCCCATAAAATAGTTGTTAAGCTTATTAAAAGCATTGTTGGTGAACCATAATGATTGCTACTTTCACAAGTTAGCAACTCTTTCGACCTTAGTGCATTGTGACGAGATTGGTCTACTCCATCCATTCCAACCTCGACGAGTTGGAGAAGAAGGAGAAGCCATAGTGGATCTCCATAAGGGAGGCAAAACATCAAGCATGTAAGGAGTTATTCCGCTATGTTTCAAGTTAGTATATCATCCTACCCTTCTTAGTGACATACGTAGGATCTTGTATGCTTATGAAATCATGAGATTTCTTATTTGAGTTATGATCTAAATTCAACAGTAATTATCATTGGGAACAAACAAAAATGAAATAAACAAATATTAATGAACTGTTCAGTTTCATATTAAAAGTTCCAATCTATAATTGAACTCACGAGCTGATCCAAATCCATCTAAGCAACTCCCGCCACAAACCCACCAGATAATAACTCTTAAGCAATCTCTAAAGTCAGTTTTACTACCCAAATGATCCATTGATATCAACACTTCGAGAAATACAGCATTTATCATTTAGGAAGAAATAAAAAAGGCTATAACAATTGATTGTAAAAATTCAGCATATTAACAATATCTAATTACCTCATTGCAATAAACCTATGATAGGAAGTGATCATCCCAAACTGTAGGATGAAAGTTTGAATTAGGGCGATTGATATATGGATGTTGTAGAACCTTGAGTTGTTAAGCAAATAGTAGAAACTTGAACGTGCACTTCTTTTGGTTTCTTAAGATGCGCAAAACTATCAGTTGAGCTACCAGTGTTTGCTGCCTATGGAAACAAATTAAATGACATTTTAGTTAGTGACAAAACTAAATTTGTTTGAGCAATCACGCTTCAAAGATGTAAAATACATGGTCATTAAGACCGACCATAGTTTAATAATTTCATAAGACCTAAAAACTATCAATAACATGAAATTGGAAATTTTCACAAAAAAACTAATAGGAAATTTGCACAAATAGAAAAAAACTAACACTGTCTTGTTATGCAAAAATTACTCTTCGTGTTACAATAAAAGCTACTTATCTTTGAGAAGAAGTGATAATGATAATTTGATAGTGCAATTGACATTGGATGTGGTCAGACTAGGAATTGCAGAGTGCACAATAAACTTGAGCATGCATTTTTTGGGTTGCTTTTGTAATAATTAAAAATTATTAGTTTAATTTGGTACTTCTGCTTTGAGTGTGCACATGTGATATTTATAATGTAGGGCTTTACAATCATAAAAAGGTTATACGACTAACAACTAAATCATGCTTGAATTAGAACCACTAATCCCCATCATGAAACAGGGTGTTGGAATGGAAGGTATCCTTAACAATGATAGAACAATTAAATAAATAAGGGACAAATAATTTAACCTAACTCCTACAAGTTAGAGCAGTGAGATACATGGGTTTAAATTATAAAACTAGTTGGCTTTAAGATGATAACAATTTCTTCTCTCTTCCTTATAGGCTTGGAAATTAGGCCCAAACAGCCCAGCTCAAACTAGTCTAAAGTTAATAGGCAAGATTTAGGTTGACCGAGCTTCGGATTCAATTTTGAAAATTTTTTAAAAGCCTTAGGCTCGGGTTAGGATCGAGTGGCCCCAAATCAAGTTGGACCTTAGGCTCGGGCCCAAGGTGGTAGGAGTTTAGTCAATCTAGGCTCAACTCCAGTCCATTGTCATGTTGATTTTAGATTATAACTCAAACAAGAAATCTAATGATTTCATAAGCATACAAGAACCTATACAGGTCACTAAGAAGGGTAGGATGGTAGCAGAATAACTCCTTGTATGCTTGATGTTTTGCCTCCCTTATGGAGATCCACTATGGCTTCTCCTTCTTCTCCATCAACTCGTCATAGTTGGAATGGATGGAGTAGACTGATCTCATCACAATGCACTAAGGTCGAAAGAGTTGCTAACTTGTGAAAGTAGCAATCCATATGGTTCACCCACAATGCTCTTAATAAGCTTAACTACTATTTTATGGGAGAGTGCTTCAACATATGAAGACTTGAAAAAAGGGAGTGTTTCCAACTCAAAGATGGGGAGAAGAATGTAGTATTCAAACAAAGAAAAAAAAACTCCCTCAAAGGAACTACGAAATTCCATTTTATAGGCCACCAAAAGGTGCCCTTGAAGAGTCATGACTCTTCCAAGAGTTATGTCTCTTGGCGAAACATCATGACTCTTTTAAGAGTTATGTCTCTTAGCAAAACATCATGACTCTTGACCAAGGGACACATCCTTTAGGAAAGAGTCATGTATCTTCACTTAAAGCTATGATGGTACACTCATGACCATTCATTCTTGTACATCCTTTGATCCAAAGTACACATACCTTGGTGAAAGGGCGTCATGTATGTTCATTCTAAGGCAAGGTACATGACGAATCTTCCCCATTGGCCGAATCCAACATCTTGGCCGAATTCATCGTTTCTTGGTCGAATTCATGTATCCATGTGGAGACAATGAACTTGCACTCTAAGTGTATGCATGGGAAAATGCATTATGGCGTGCTACAGCTCATGATACACCCTAGTATCCATTGTGCACTCAAGCACACTAGATTCCTTCTTCTAGCACCACCAATTTTGACCATTAAGCTTTAGGTTTCAACTCCAACTCATGCTCCTTAATTAGCTCTTCTAGCTTAACTAGTACGAACACATTTATAGCTTTCTGGCTATCAACTAGTTTTAATGAGCTCCCACAGGCTCACCTTAAGCTAGCTTTAGACATTTGAGCTATGGAAAAGTCATGCTAAGCTACTTATAGCTTACATGAGCTTCATTGAGCTCCCTTGAGCTAAGGGTTATCTCCTTACATAAAACCCAAATACTTTCAAATATATCTTGGGGTGTCAAATGGAATTTGTAGCACTTAAGTTATAAAATTCCAACATGTCATCCCTACTTTCTTATTGCTTTATGTATACCAACATGATTATGGAAAAAAAGACAATATGAGAAAATTAATACTTAGATAAGTAATACATCTCAACAAAATGATATATAACGATAATAGGTCCTTTTAAAGAAAGAAATTCTACCTAGCTAAGGGTTATAAAATTGCTCGATTAACAAGCTAATCTTAACAAGGATATAGGAATTACTAAATGGATGGTAGAATAACTATCAAAAATGGATTTACATTTAAAAGAGATTAGGACGTCGAGAAAAGTCATCCTTTACCCTCCTCCACAATTGGCACATATTCAAATTTCCTTTCTGATTTTGACCAGCATTGTTTGGACAAGGACTTGATTGGAGCATGTCCTGTTATGATGGAGACTTAGACATTAAAATGTGTCTTTAAGCATAGAAATTATGGGACACCTTATTGCTAAAGTAGATTAGAGTTATCATTGGAATTTAGAAATCAAATAATATATTGCAAAATACCTTATAATGAAACCCTTTTTCAAAAAAGAAATCCATACAAGTGAGAATATATTTCAAATATCTTTTTCTTATAATAAAATTATTATTAGGTTTAAAATTGTTATGGGAAAGATGACTGTATAAATAACGTAGTAATGTCAGTTTTGAAATCAAGATTTGTATGTTAGAATCTTCAAACAAACTATTACTTAGTAATTTTTTGTTAATTTGTTTAGACTTAACAAATTAATTTTGATTTTATGTTAATATTTCAATTTTTTAATTTTACTTGTAAAAAAATAATAAAACTATGCTTTTATTATACAAATCAATAATAAGCAAAAAATTAAAGCTTTACCAAGTGATTTATAAGTTACCAACCCAACAGACATCAAATAGATTTTTATTGTTAAAACTTCTATTAAAATAATTTAACTGTAAATATGATTAACAATAATTAATATAAATATTAAATGAAATAAAGGACCTAAATGCCTACACATATTGTAAATTACTATGACAATCATCTTTCAACATCAATAAATGAAGAAATTATAAACTATATGAATATACAAATCAATCACAAACAACTTAACAATCACATTAAAAATTATATAACATATCAACATAACCATCATACTTAATAGGCATTATATGACTTGAACACAAAATAACCATGTACCATTAAAATAAAGTCATATAGTTTATTGTTTGAAGTCAAGACTTTATTCTCAAGGACATTTATACATAGCAAATCATTACATCATACTGTATATTGGTGTTAATCATTAACCACTTTTAATTTATGGTCAAAGGTCAAAATTTATACACCTAAATGTAAAATATTCACCCAAAGACAATATAATCCATACCATATCAAACATTTAACACACATGTTTGCAAGTAAATAAGTTGGTCAAGTAATATAGAAGTAAGTTATAAGTCGATCCTATAAAGAAAGTAAAACAAAGGTAATTGAATTGGTAATCACTTCAAATTAATTAGGTAATTGTTTATTTAAGTTTTGATTAAATTAACCCAATTAACTAGTTACTAAAAAAAATCAGAAATTCAATCATAAAAACTTTCTAGAGTTTGATTTTGTTAACTACCTTCCTATGAATTCCTCTCATAATAGGATTACGTGAAAGCTTTATTTACCCTTTTATAAATGATGACAAATTTTCCTAAAATATAAATTGCTCAATTTTGTTCAATAACTCATATGCCCATCCAAATCTTATACACATAACAACTATCTTAAATTTATTAAACTTCTTAAATTCTTCATTAATCATAAAATATATGTTGGTATTACTAGATAAATGTCAACTTAGATTTAGCGTTATATTTCAATGATATATTTTAACTTATGATCTTCTTTTAAATATTTATTATTAAATAGGTAGTGACCAATAAGTTATAACATTAAACTTTAAAATTATAAATTGATTGGTGGAGATTAGCTTGCATCAACACTCAGCAATCCATTACAAGGAATTGGAGATCTTACGACAAAAGCAGTAACTAAGTGCATGAAGGAGGCTTAGCAAGAGTTTATCATGGACTTTCAAGACAATGTGACTATTATTGAATATTCTAAGACTGTTATTGAATATTCTAAGGCATTATCGAGATTAATTGTTGGAATTTTATAGCTTAAGTGCTATAAATTCTATTTGACATACCAAGATATATTTGAAAATGCTTGGGTTTCATGTAAGGAGCTAACCCTCGGCTCAAGGGAGCTTAATAAAGCTCATGTAAACTATAAGTGGCTTGACCTTAGCTCAAGTGTCTAAAGCTAGCTTAAGGTGAGCTCATTAAAACTAGTTAATAGCTAGAAAGCTAGGGATAAGCTCAATTGGACGCAATTGAGATTACCCCAGCTCATCTTTGGTTCTTGAGAATTGAAGCTAGCTATAAATGTCTTCACACTAGTTAAGCTAGAAAAGCTAATTAAAAAGCATAAGTCAGAGTCGAAACCAAAGATTAATGGGTAAAATTGGTGGTGCTAGATGAAGGAATCTGGCGTGGTTGAGTGCACAATGGACACTAGGATGTATCATGAGCTATAGCATGCCATAATACATCTTCCCATGCATGCACTTAGAGTGCAAGTTCATTGTCTCCATATGGATACATGAATTCGACCAAGAAACGATGAATTCGGCCAAGAGGTTGGATTCGACCAATGGGGAAGATTCATCATGTACCTTGCCTTAGAATGTTCATACATGACGCCCTTTCACCAAGGTATGTGTACTTTGGATCAAAGGATGTGTTGTGAGACGGAACCCCAAGACCCTTAATCCCTTAGAACTAGTTATCAATCAAATCAGCAATCGTTTCTCAACAAAGCAATTAGATTATGATTTGTTCTTACACCCAAGAACACTTATGAAAAGAACTCAAGTTAATTTTCAGAAATCCCCTTGAACCCCAATCAATTAAGCACTCAAG
>JAOTAY010021826.1:0-10081 GCA_025629805.1 Erythroxylum baracoense | reverse complement strand
ATAACCCTCTCCAATACAATTTTTCATTCACACAAAGCATATTTTTCATAATTCACATTTATTCACAATTATACCGGAAAATGTCATGAATGCATGTAAAGTCATTTACATGTGCAAAATTCCCTATTCATGTACATATATGAATGCATGAGCATAGCAATACAATTTTAAACACTCCTAATCTGTTCCAAATTACTATTTTACCCTTCCCATTAATGAGGGGATGTTACATTAATCCTCCAAAAAAAAGATCATCCCATCATGGAAATAATAAGGTTCATCATATTTAAATACTTGAATCCCATCTTGATCAGTATAAAATAAGTATTAAAGTAATAGACCAAGTTAATAACTAAAGTAAACTATCAAAAGTTAATAGAGCATGAGTTCATCAACTAATAGAGGAGTAAATTAAGTAAAATAGACAAATAATAACAAAATGAGCAAAGTAGTGTTCAGATGAGGGAGATGCGATGATCCCTAGCTATTCTTAAGCTTCCTACATTGGCTCTCAGCTTCAGCTTCTGTTTTATTCTCACTCGGATGGTCGATTGCTCACTCTACGTCCACCTTTGCTTCCTTTCACTGCTCTTTCTCTCTTTTATCTTCTCAGCCAAATCTCTTCTTTATTACTCTGCCTTCTTTCTCTCTATCTGTTTGGTACCCAAAAGAGTTTGCGTGTGTCCCTCTCCAATGAGAGAATGTTGTAATATGTGGTAGTGTAATGTCTCTCTGCTACCACACTCCTCTCTAGGTTTAGGGTTTCGAGTCATCCCTCCTGCACATGACACATAATAAGTTAATGAATTAAAGAAAAAATCAAGATATGAAGGCAACTAAAAGCATATGCTAGTGGAGTATTTGTTGATTTTTAATTATTGTGGGCATGCAAGAGTATAAGTGTGGGGGTGCGCATATGTGTGGGATTTTTATAATTATTGGGATGTTATTTTTATCTTATCAATGAAATTCCCATATTGATATAGTTTCTTTTAATTTTCGAATGAAAAGAAAAAGAAAGAAAGAAAAAAAGACAAACAAAAGCAAAAGAAAAAGGAGAAAGGAAAAGAAAAAGAAAAAAGGAAAAGAAAAAAGAAAGAAAAAAATGTTTGAATAAAAATATCAAGGAGAAAATAATTTTTTTTGTAAAGTTATTCATGCTTATTTCTCCTCCCAAAGTTGAATTAAATGGGTGATTTGCTTATAATGTATATAAGGTAGATGTGGCTTTGAAGGATCACTCCTTATAGATTCAATGTATTGATATCATTGACTTTTACGAGTGATCCCTTCTATTTAGTTATGCTTCATGTGGTTTGTGATGTGGGATATTGAATTTGAGCTATGAAATGTAATTTTTGCATTCATCATAACTGATGGTACCCAGTGTTGAATGAATGTTGGTTTTTAGGCTTGATGTTATATTAAATGTTTTTCTTGTTTTACTAGCTGATGGCTTTTATGCTACACTATCTAAATATATCTCACCTTACCCTTGCCCACATTACAACCTTAAAAGTCCTTTGATTCATGATTATGCATGCGAATCCTAGTGGTGAAGAAATGAAATGATATGCAAAGTTATGGAATGTTATGATTATGAATGGTACTTGAGTGTACCCATGAATATATCTGATTTAAACACACGTTTTCTAAGTTTACCTTCACATTTCTCAATTTCTAAACATAATGAATGTTGATTGATCATGAGTAGAAACATTGAATGTTGATTTTTGGCTATGGTTTTTAAAAGTTATTCATCTTTGCTTATTATTACATATTCTTAGGAAATATGGGAAATGAGTAAATGTTTGGGTCTGCAACTTTAATTTTGATGTTTTTCCTAAGGATAGTTAAAAGCTAAGTGTGGGGGAGTGGAGATGTTTGATAGATGTATAAATGATAATCTTTATACCTCATATTTGATGTATTTTTGCTTGATAAAGTATACTTTGATCATATATTTGGTACTTAATTCACTCCAAGTGTATTTACATAGTATAATTGCCTTTATGGACCAACAAGAGAAGAATTCGAAAGAAAACATGGTATAAAATGAAGATTCAAAGCACAGAAGATCGGTCGTGCATCAACCCGTACCCCCCAAGTGGTGCAGATTCATGATTATAAAGATTTTAATATAAAATAAGTTTTTGAAGGAAATTGAAGGAGGAGACATTTAAAGGTGTTTTGAAACTCTCATAGGTAGCTCAAGCGGCGATTTTGATCCAGAGAAGAATGAAAACACATGTTTGATCTGGAGAAGTAAGAAAACACAGAGAATTCAACCAAATATCCATTTAATTACAAGATCAAACCTTTACATCGTAAGAATATTCAATAGAAGACAACCAGAAAGATCTAGAATTATGAACCCATTTTCTCAATTAGTTTTTCTTTTTATCTATGTTTGATTTCGTATTTAATCATGTGTAACTAAATGTCTTGTTAGTATTTAGGTTAGATGAACCTTATGTTGATACTTTAATATGATTTGTTTCTTTTATTAATGCAATTGGTTTGATTGAAATATTGTGATTCAGTTATATGTTTTATTTATGTTCTAATAAATCCAAAATATTAGATCATAACCTGATTTCATACATAGAGATTGAAAAATCATGTTTATGAATAGATCTGCCATAATTGGATGGAGTTGATTGCAACTATAGAGATAGGATGACATAGATCTTCCTGATTAGATTCAAACCTAATAGAGGGATTCACGATTTGGTAAAGCAATCCTATAAACTTTAACCTTAGTAATTTGGTTGAAACCTTAGGATTAGTTGTTAGTATACTCAAGGTTAGATATTAGCACACGTTAGGAATCTCCACTATCCAATAAATCAATAAAACAATAAGATAATAAAAGATCAATTTATTAAAGGTTTAGGGGGATTTGAAAATTAGATACTAATCTTTTGATATCAGTGATTTTCATGGTGCTTCTTTAATTCTATGATTCAATCTTATTATCCATTTATTTTACTTGCTTTAGGCTTATTTTCTTTTAATTAAAATTTACAATCAATTCATAGATTAGATAATAGAATAACAGTAACTACTGGTAATCACTGTCCTTATAGGATTGACTCGTATTTACTAGTCCTAGCTATAGCTATATCATGTCCTTGAGGTAATTGAATATTGACGAACTCATTTTTAGTCAATTAGCTACACCTAATTCAAAACTCCCTTTTAAGTTGATATTAAATGCTGGAGATTATACAATGGGGATTGTTTTAGGCAAAGGAACAAGATAAGAAACTTCATGTCATATATTATAATAGAAAGGTTCTTAATTAAGCTTAAACTAATTTTGTTACCACTAACAAAATTATAGCTACAATCTTCGTTTTTGAGAAGTTTAGATCTTATCTTATAGATTCTAAAGTGATTTTTTATACTGACCATTCATCACTGAAATATCAATTATCTAAAAAGGATGATAAAACAAGATTAATTCTTGGGATTCTATCTTGAAAAAATTGACATTGAAATTAGACACAATAAAGGTTTAGATAACTTTGTTGCAAATTGCCTATTGATATAAGAGTAAGGACGCCATGTAAATAAACAACCTATCAATGATCCATTTTTTTAATGAGACGCTTTAAGTTGTTCACTATAATGAAGCCCCTTAGTTTGTAAATTTTATAAACTTCCTTGTATCTAGAGTTGTCTCAACAGATCTTCTATATCATTAAATTAAGAAATTTCTCTCAAATTTAAATTTTACTATTAGGAAGATCAATCAATATTCTTAAGATTTTTTTATTGGGTCATAAGAAAATGTGTATTTAAGGAGTAGATAAGACAAATTCTACGTCAATGTCACTCATTTCCCTTTAATGCCCATTATGGTGTCGATAAGATCACTATTAAAGTCTTGCAATATAGGTTTTATTGGCCTATAATAATCAATGATGTTAGGAGTTTTGTGATAACATGTGACCAATGCCAAAGAATAGAAAATAATGGTAGATTACACGAGATTCCTTGAAATATGGTTTTATAAGTAGAGATATGTAATGTATGGGATATAGACTTTATGAGATCATTTCCTTCTTCTTACAACAATAGCTGCATCTTTATGGTAGTAGATTATATTTTAAATTAGGTGAAAATATAGGATTTTTCCAACAACGTTGGCATCAATGTAATGAAATTTAAGAGAGGAACATTTTCTCCCATTTTGGTGCACTACATTCTATCATTAGTTATAATGGTATTCACTTCTAGAATTTTATGTTCACGCAACTTTTGAGGAAGAATGAGTGCACTTTCAAGAATTTAACTACTTACCACTGATTATGTTATTATAACTGTAAGTGCATGACATAGCTATAGCTAACACTCACGAATATGGTTCAATCATAAAAGGATTGTAGGTTAATAACCAACTATTCACAAACTTAACGATTATGAATGACTAAAGAAGAAAATAAAATAAATAAATCTAAATGAAAAATAAAGCAATGATTAAGATTAAGTAATTTATGAATAAGCCAGATTTAGTTAAGGTTTTCTCTAAGGCTCCACTATGTTTGATTTCACTTTGATTTAATGAGTACCTTTAGTTTTTTGGACTAGTAAGGATTCCTAAGTTACAATTATATTCTCTCTTAAGACATATAACCCCTTCCCTTAGATTAGAAAATTAAAATCCCTTTTAAAACAATACAACCTAAGAATGAATTAATTTGCTCTATTAATCCTCTTGACAAGTTTTACTCGAACCGAGGTAGATCTTCTAGTTCTCTCTCTAGTAACTCATTCTTAACCCTCTTTATCCAAGTTATGACCTAGATGTATATCTTATCTCTTGAATCTTAATACATGAATTAAATAATTAAATATTTGACTTTTTTTCTTTTAATTCTATCAATTATAAAAACAAACATATATTTGAAAAATAGGAATTCATTAAACCAAAGATTAATTTAACATATAAACCATAAGATTCCATATTAATCTATATCCTAATTAGTTCATAAATAAATAATAAAATAAAAACAAGAAATCAAGAATTTAAAAAAAAGAATTTTCATGAGTCTTGAATCTTAAATCTTTGATGTGTCTTATTGAATCTTTGTCTTTTTCCTAAGATTGACTAGTTCTTGATCAATAACTAATGTAGATGGCTTTCTAATGATTTTTAAATGCTTTCTAACTATCTCTTGGTTAAAAATGTCTTTATTATTTTCTTCCTTTTTTCTTTAAATCTGAACTAATCTTTAATAACACATTGCAATATAAGACTATGTTACTAGTGGTGTTATTTTTAGCACATTTTATAGCTTTTTTAAAGATTTTCACCACCAACACAGGACCTATAATGGTTTGTGAAAGATCTATGTTTCTTAATCTAGGGGGTAACGCGAGGGTGTCTAGGGTGACAAAGGAGAAACAAATGCTAAAATATTGGAATATGACCCTAATACAATGGCGTGTATATGAAATGTTTTATGGTCCCCTTTCATTTCTTCTAAAGTTGCTTTAAGTTGGTCTAATTCTTTTTAAAATTCTCTAATTTTCCTTAAAGAGTAAGAAATAAGACCTAAAACAACATATTTCTTATTTTGAGTATGAAATCCTCTAAATTAGTCCAAAGTGTTGTGAAATAATGCTAAAAGTAATGTATGCATAGCACACATCAAACTCCCCCATACCTATGTAATTTCTTATCCTCAAGCAAATCAATTCCATGATTTCTGTCCAAATAGTAATGAATTATGAAAATTTTATAAACAAATCAAATGTAAGATTTTCCTTTTTTTATCTCATTATAAGGGTCATCAAAATTCTATATAACTAACTACTTGTATTATTTCACAATTTAATTAAATTCACTTCATGTCCTTTCAAACTTCAACTTGAATCACAAAATTCAATTTTATACATAAAATGGACACATGTAAGAAAAAATGCATCAATTTTTTTCATATTCATAGCTCATATTAATAAGACATAAAATTAAACAAAATATGAGCATTATGAGCTTGTTTGAAAATTCAACTAGCCTTTTTGTGTGAGAGCAAACACCTTGTCATGAATACTCCTAATTAGTCAACCAGGTCACTACCTCAAATGGCTATTACCACCACTTTTAACTTCAATATGTTCACTTAGTTTGAATTTATCAAAGTGAATTTATTCAATGCTCATATATTCGTATCTTTTATTTTTTATGTGGTGTATTGAAAATGCTCCAAAAAAATCACAATAACTTGATGCTTGTACGTTTAATACAAGGAATTTCATAATGCACATCAAATATTCATTCTTTAAATCACAAAACAAATTAAGCTCACTTATTTACCAATACTCATAATTAGTTACATAGACATTCATGACAAAAATTTGGCAAGATTGAGTTTGGAATTTAAAGGGGCATTTGGAAAAATATGACAAAGGAAAAGGTTCCAAAATATATATACAAATATAAAGTAATAATAGAAATTTAAAATAGAAGTATAAAATCAAATTAGTCCTATAAAAGAGGTAGAGGTATTTATGGTGGTATGTAGGGTACTATTACCCACTGGCCCTTTAGCTAATGAAAAGATATCATGTCAATGAGGCTCTCAATAGATGACTCAGTGACTAGTATCTGTGTATCATCATATAATCATCCATGACGCTATGAACAATAGTTAAATTAGTGGTCTCCTCTCTCGATTATATAGTAAGCTCCTATGACTCTACAATAACTACATTATCCATCCCCTCTCCTTCAGCTGACTTAACTAATTATCTCTAACCTCTTTTGGAATAACTTCACTACAACATGACCCTATCATAGTGGCGTGTATGTGTTATGTTTTGGGGATTTCTTCCAAATCTTCCGAAGTTAATCCAATTCAATGTAATTCTTCTCCAAATATGTTCTTTTTTCTTTAAAAAGGTAGAAATAAGACTTGCAATAAAATATTTCCTATTTCGAGTACCAAATCCTCTAAAATATTTTAAAATGCATGCAATATTATATGAAATACTCCTAAAAGTAATGTACGTATAGCATATATTAATCATCCTTAAATGTGTGGCTAAGATGAAGTATCTATCTAAGAATTTCAATAAATATTGGAAAAAATGGTTAATACATTCAAGAAGAATTGAGCATAAGAACTTAGATGATGCTCTTTTGCATGATAGGATAACTTTTAAGATCACTTTGGGAATGTCCCCTTATTGGTGTTTGGTAAGTTTTATCATCTTCTAGTTAAGATTGAACATAGGGTTTTGTGGGTAGTAAAGAAAATCAACCTTAAATTTAATAAGTTTGATGAGTTTCAAAGAGATTCTTTTGAAAATTATTGAATGTACAAAGGATACTATAAAGGATTCCATAAAAAAATATCATAAGGAAAGAGTTTAAAGTGGGGAATTTTTAATTTTTAATTATTTCTATGAAAAATTAATTCACGATGGGACCACTCATGGTAAAAAAAATGCAAACATATAGAGCCATTAAAGTTGAAGATATAGATGGGAGGTCATTTGTGGTTAGTGGCTAGTGATTGAAGCACTTCGAGAGTGCTAGTTGGGTCACTTTCATAAATTTTCTTTAATGAATAGTTATAGTCTAATTCTAGCTAAAATACTCATAAAGAAGTGCTTATTAGGAGGCAATCAAATGATATAGATATTTTGTTTTAATTTGGTAGATTTAGGATTGTTAGCATTACTTTTCAATATATCTTTCATGATTTGGTTTTGGTTGCTTTTTTTAATAGCTAAAAGCAGGTAAGGTCATAGATATAAGTGTGTTTAAAAGTTATCCTCACATTTTGTACCTCTCATACTGCATCTATAGTGCCTTTCATAGCAAGGGAGTGCAGTTATCCTCACCTTCATTCATTGTTTTAAATGCTTTTCATTATTCTTTCATGTTGTATACATTGAGGACAATTTTCAATTTAAGTTTGGTGGCAGAAAATTAATTGTTATACTTATCAATTTCATTATAATTATCTTAATAGGAGAAACTATAGGAAATTATTTGTAGAATAATGATCAAGATGATTCGTTATAAGTTTGACTGTTATTTTGATTTTATTATTTAGGAAAATACTTATGATCTTTAATGATTAAGTGGAATTTAATTTTCTTCATTTATTTTAAAAATGGATACTTGATATGAACTATAATAATTTCTATATAATTTGGTTATACAACGAGTTATAATTGGATTCTTTTTAAGCATTTTAAATTATCTTACAAAAAAAAGGGAGTGAATAACAAAGCATGGAATAAATTCACTCCATCAACTTTAAATTAAGTACAAAGATAAAAGTTAAAGAGTGGTGCTTGTATTCATTTGAAATGGTAACCTATTTAAGTAACCTGTTGATTGCAAAACCAATTCACTAGTTTTATCCTCAAAACTGCAAGTATATGGGGTGTAACTTATAGTAAAGAACAGATATCGATCCCTCAGAGATTGTGTTTAGACACTACTTTAATTCAGGCTGCTTTGTTTGAGAACCAATTTAATAAATATAAAATGAACAAAATAGGAGTTCAATAAGTAGTTCAAAAGTAATCCCTACAAATAACTCAGCCACTCATAATGTCATTAACATCCCCAACAACCGAAAAATCTATAATAAAGATTCTAGAAGAGAAAAATGAAATAAGAACTAGATGACGCAACCTCCTCCTCTTCTTTGGCCAAATATGGAAAAACTAGAATTGATGTGCTCTTTACCCAATTTAGAATGAAAATCCTGATTCTCTACCTCTCTCTAAGCTCTAAATCTGTTTTTAGCTCAAAAAGGCAAGTTCTCACGACAACCCCCTTCGACCTTAGGGATTTATGCCCTAATATAGTCACAAGAACCTCAAAAAAAAAGTGAAACCTGCGAGTCTCTTCAGGTTAGGGATCCTACGGTCATGGGAATTAGCATGAATACCACTATCGTAGGTTCTTGTCTTATAACTACTCCACTTGTCTTCTCCTCTCTTAGTCCCTAGCTCAATCACAAAGGTGGCCACCCTCCATTCCTACATCAAAATGATCAATTCTTGCCCTAAATCAATATCAAACATAAAAGAACAACCATGAAGATCAAACTAAACAAAAACATACAAAATAAGTCCTAAAACACAACAATAATAACCTATTAGGCAAGAAATACATGCCAAATACTTAGAAAAACACACACTAATGCACAATTATCAACTTGCCCACACTTAAATCTTTGTTTGTCCTCAAGCAAAATCAAACACAACCATTAATTCCATCACTTCATTTTCACAAAGATCAAAACATGCAATCCCTCAAAGTTTGATCAACCCAAATGTCAAGCTACTACACATATCATGACTACTTTTCATTGTTGTACATAAGCAAACTCAACTTATGGTATCATCACTCAAAGATAAGTATAAATGTAAAATAAATCTTCCTCACGGTTTCACTCATTTCTCTCAAGCGTTTGATGGTTAGTGTTTCACTTAAGCTTTGTAACACCCATATACCCTCCAGGAGGATTTGCAAATGCCACACAAAATAGAATTAAAACATTCCAAACACACTACAAAACAACATGGCTATTGCAACGAAAATCTTAGCAATACCTTTGATGTGCGTTGCTATTAGCATTTTTTTGTAATGCATCGTTACTAAATATTAAGCTTTTGTGACAACTTATTGCGAGGAGAATAAATTTGTATTTCGACCACATGACTTATTGAGATGTTGCAATGCACTGTTACTATAACGGATATGTAGCTACATTCTATCACTAATTAGTGTTGTAACAAGAATGGATAATTTGGTGCCATTATACGGGGACAATTTTGGCACCAAAATAATAGATGTTTGGTGACACTCTGTTATTAGAAGTGTTTGTACGACATTTATTATGACAGCACGTTGCAAAAAATGCCAAATTGGCATTTTTTAGTGACTATCTATCACTATATTCTAAGTTACCTTTAGTGACAATCTGTAGCAAAATAAGTTATAATGTTAGTTATTGTGACGACCCATTACCCCCTCACTCTCGGCCGTGATCATAAACCACTACAAGATGAGAGGTAACATCTTGAGCTACAATCTTGGTGGAAT
>JAOTAY010021825.1:0-10082 GCA_025629805.1 Erythroxylum baracoense | reverse complement strand
TTTTGTATCATGGACTTCATTAATTCGATTTAAGATCAACATCAATTCATATATAAACGAATATCAAATTAATGAAATTGTCTTTCACTTTATTCATAAAAAAGAGTTTGTACAAAAGTGTTAAAGTTGATTGCCTTTAGAGTACTACTTTAATAATCTTTTACTTATACTAAAGTCAATCGTCTTTGTATCTAATACCATAGGCGAGTACACTAGAATCAAATTTTATTTGAGGAAGTGGCTCAGTCAAAGGATTAACAATGTTCTGATCTGTGGGAATTTTCTCTATCTTCACTTCATCTCTTTCAGTTATCTCCCTAATCAGGTGATATCTCTTGAGTACGAGCTTAGACCTCTGATGAGACCTTGGTTCTTTGGCTTGAACAATAATCTCATTGTTGTTGTAGTATAATAGTATTGGGTCTACTATGCTCAAAACCACTCCAAGTTTTATAAAGAGCTTTTTGATCCAAACATCTTCTTTCGCCGCTTCTACAGCTGCAATGTACTCTTACTTAGTCATCGAATCTACAATCATCTCTTGTTTCGAACTTTTCCAACTGACTGCTCCACCATTTAGTGCGAAAACATAACCTGACTAGGATTTAGAGTCATCCTAGTTAGATTGAAAACTGGCTTTCGTATGTCCACTCACTACAAGATCTCCATTTCCATATATCAAGAATACATCCTTAGTCTTTTTTAAGTACTTTAGGATATTCTTGACAACAACCTAAAAACATTCACTAGGATCCAATTGATATCTGCTCATAACACTTAGAGTATATGATATATCAGGTCCTATACATAACATATCATAATGGATTGATCCTACTGCCGAAATATACGGGATCATACTCATGCGAATCCTTTCATCTTATGTCTTGGCACACATAGATTTTAAGAGTTTTATCCTATAAGTCATGGGAAGAAAACCTCTTTTTGACTACTCCATACTAAACATTTTTAGCACTTTATCTATGTATGTCAACTGTGAAAGACCTAACAACTTCCTTGATCTATCTCTATAGATCTTTATTCCCAATATATAAATTGCTTCTCTAAGGTCTTTCATAAAGAAATTCTAGGATAACCAAATTTTGACTGATTGTATAACACAAGGAATATGATAGCACTCCTACTAACCTTCTTGTACACACAAGATCCATCAGGATTTTGTAAGAAACCAAACTCTTTGATTATCTTATCAAATCGGATGCTCCAACTCCTAGATGCTTGCTTCACTCCATAAATATATTTCAAAAGCTTGCATACCTTTTTACCATCTTTGGATATGAAGCCCTCAGGTTTTATAATATACACTTCCTTAACTAAGTTTCCAATTAGGAAAGTTGTCTTCACATCCATTTTCCATATTTCATACTGATAATGAGCAGCAATGGCTAGGAGTATCCTAATGGATTTAAGCATGGCTACGAGGTTAAATGTCTCATCATAGTTAACTCCTTGTAATTTGATCACAGGTTTCCTATATGATAAGTTTTACTATTTTAACCTCGATAATATCGTAAACGCACGAGTCATTCGTGTAGTACCTAAGGTGTCAAGCCCATAAAGAAGATCCTAAAATCTAAGGTCAAACTAAATCGCAACAATCTAAAATAAAAAATAAATACAGAAAATTAACCAATCAATTACAAGAATTAAATTTCAAAAATAATAACGAAATAGAAAATAACACAATCAAATCAAGCATTAACCTAGGAAATACCAGTTGAGAGAAAGGGGGTTTTAATCCGAAATTAATGAAAATCTAATTGATTATGAAATTATCAAGTTGTCGGGTCTAGACGGTCCTAGGATGGATTACTCTCTCTCGAGTTATAATCTTTAAGACCTAATTAATAATCCCTAATTTAAATTATAGAATTGTAATCTCTCGATTCACAATTGACCCAAAACATAAATTTGTTCTAAAATTGTCTAATAACCTATTGAAAACATATGCTCGACCTCTCGTTACACGATTTCATCGGTTTGACTCAATTCTTATCTATCAAATTACGTAACTCTCTTTAGCCAAATTCGATGATATTCACTCGACTCACCCTCTCAGTTTGTTGACGAATTATAAAGAACAGATATTGAATCACAAACTAACTCAATAAAATGTAATAAATCAAACTTCATTAATCTCAAGAACTAAAAACTCAAAGGTGAGTTTAGACATTAATCGATATTTGACAATAACAATTCTCATTAATTATCTTAATTTCATACATCAATAAAATTGAAATAAAAATAGAAAATACTGTCGAAATGGACTTGTAGAGGTAACGACTGCAAGAAACCACCTGTTGCGGGAAGTACTTTGTGTCAAGCTTCGTCTCCGCGTCTCTCTTCCTTCGTCTCCTTCCTCAAAGCACTCAGTAGCTCTCTAGGGTTCTGAATTTGCTGATGTGAAAAGCTCTGTCGAAGACTACTTCTTCTAACTTGTAATGTTCTATTTATATCTTGAAAGCCCTAGGTTTAATTCGGGGTCGACGCGGCCCATAAAATCTCGCAAATTGAAGTTATTGTATCAGCTCGACGTAGATCACAATTGTTGCCCTGCCTTCCACGATCACGGCCAATTTCTAACCTTTTCTATCACGATCGTGGCCAAAAATGTGCGATTGTGACTAGGGTCCTTTCAGCTCGTCTCTTTCTGTCACGATTGTGGCTTATGTGCCACGATCACAGGTAGTGGTTTTGACCCAAAACTCTTTGAAACTTTTCCATTCTTCACCGTTTACCCTGAAACACTAACAAACCCATCAAGATACCTAAAAATATAAAAATTAAGCTCAAAGACTCATACTAGCCCATAAAAACAATTAAACACATAAATTATCACAATTAAAACCTAAATACATACTAAACACTCAAATTAACACTAACACTTAACAAATTAAACCCTAAAACACAATGCAAATCACAACTATCAACATCCCCACACTTAAACATTGCTTGTTCTCAAGCAAACAAAACAACAAACACACAACATATAATGCAATAATGAGGCACTGTCTTTAACTTCATGAAATAAATTTAATCTTAAACACAATCCTACAAGTTCTATCTAATCATTAATAAGCAAAATCTATATCGAGGGGCTTTAAACTAAATACACAATTTAATCAAGATATAATTGTTAATTTATTTACCCTTTTCAATTGTACGCACACATTAATAATTCTTTGGCCTTTAGACTCTGTAACTGTTCCTGAGTATATTTTTATGAAAAGTCAAGCTTACTACAAGTTCAGTAGGTTTTTATTAAGTAAATACATTTTTTTAATTAATGAACATAGACTTAGTCTTTTTTACATGGAGGCAAACATTGGTAATGAATATTGATCCAGTTACTCAACTAAGTCATGTTTTTATTAAACAGCTTGGTTAAAATGTCATTACAGTCTTTTGACGTGACGACACATATTTGCGATGCATATCAATCTGATTACTCAGCTATATCATGTTTTCAATTGGCTACTAGCTCTATTTATAACTCGGGGGCTAACAGAATAGTGATTTATTTAAAAAAATACACACATTTTTTTTAGTTATTGCCTACCTTGTTGTTTAAGCTACTCGTCTCCATGAAAAATACTAGTTAAGCTACTTAAGTTGAAAGGCCTCAAATTATGAATGAATGTGACAACCTATAGGGTGCTAAATTTTCACTAAATCATAATTAAGTTGTATATTTATCCAAAGTCTCCTAATTCACTAAGTTTGAAATCTAATGATTATTTATAACCTACTAGACTATGTTCAAAATTAAATAAATTTCACTTCATCTAAGCGATTGACACATTCAAAAAATTCACAAGATGTAACTTAATAACCATCATTCAGTATACAAAGTCACATTCAAAAGCCAAAACACATAATCCCTCCCAACACTTGAACAACACATTGTCCTCAATATGAGAAGAGAGCACTCAACATATAAAAGACAAGAAAAGCATAATTGAAAGTAAACAGAAAAAATAAACATAAAAATTAGAACTAAAGGCTAATTTGGAAAAGAAAAATAACTGAATGGAAAGAAAAAATTAGGCTAGACATAAATCCTATATAGATGGAGGTGGTGATGGTATCACCCTAAGAGTTCACACAAGACACTAATGTTTTATTGAAAAAAATCTAACTACAGCTAACATTTTCAAACAAATTCTAAAACTACTAGTTTATGTTCCTCAGCTTGACCTTGCGTCCAAGGAAGCATCTTTACTTATTTGGAGACAAGGAAATTACTTCCTTATTTTTAGGAATTGCTCCTCTAAAATAAAACTTGCACCGATGCCCATTGACCTTAAAAGTCTCCTTGTTAGCGTTTTCCAATTTAAGAACTCCTTGATCAAAAACTTAAATAATCGTAAATGGTCCACTCCATCTAGATATCAACTTCCCTAGAAATAGCCTCACCCTTGAATTATATAGCAAAACAGTGTCTCCTCCTTTGAATTCCTTTTGCTTGAGACAAGCATCATACCATTTCTTCACCTTTTCCTTATAAAGTTTGGCGCTTTTGTAAGCATTGAAATGAAACTCTTTAAGTTCGTCCAGCTATAGAAGTTTTTTTTTGCCAGTTTGTTTCCAATCAAAATTTAATGCTTTAATCGCCCAGTGTGCTCAATGTTCTAATTCAATCAGTAAATGACATGCTTTCTTATAAATGAGCCTATACAGAGTTGTTCCAATGTGTGTTTTAAAAGCTATCTTATAGGCCCATAAGGCATCATCTAGCCTTACTGCCTGATCCTTTCGGGAGTTGTTCACTGTCTTTTCCAAAATTCATTTCAGTTCCTAGTTAACCACTTCCAGTTAGCCACTAGTCTATGGATGGTAAGGTGTAGCAACTTGGTGGTGCACTCTATATCTTTTTAAAAGGGCATCAAAAGATCTGTTGCAAAAATGTGCACCTCCATCATTGATTATTGTACGTGGCACTCCAAACTCGTTAAATAGCAGTTTAATGAACTTCTCCCATCATTGGTTGGAGATGCTACCATTTTTTCCTGACGTGAAAGAAAATCAACCCCCACTAAAATATACATGTTCCCTATTAAAGATAGGAATGGATGTATAAAGTCGATACCCCATACATCAAAGACTTCAACTTCTTGAATGTTGGATAAAGTCATTTCATCCCTCTTGGAAATGTTACCTATTCTCTGGCATTGATCACATCATGCCACATAGGTATGCGCATCCTTAAAAAACTATGGCCAATAAAATCCACTTTCAAGTATCCAAGCTGTCGTTTTGTTGGCTCCATAATGCCCAGCATATTAACCTTTATGACATTGCTTTAAGATGTCTAACATTTCCTCATCTGGAACACAACATCGCATTAACCCGTCTGTACAAGCTCTACATAGGGTTGGCTCATCCCATATATATCGGTTACAATCATGCAAAAACTTCTTCCCTTATTGGTAAGAGAGATCTGACAGAAGTTTACCACTAGTAAGAGAGATCTGACAAAACTTCATTAGGGAAATTTTTGTTAATTTCATTACTTTGCTCACATTCCCCTCCTTTAAGTCTAGATAAGTGGTCTGTGACTACATTTTTTGCTCCCTTTTAATCTCTCACCTCTATATCGAATTCTTGCAGAAGTAACACCCATCGAATGAGCCTAGGTTTAACATCTTTCTTGTTGAAAAGGTACTTTAGTGCCGCGTGGTCAGTGAATATAATTACCTTTGAACCCAGAAGATAGTGTTGAAACTTATCACATACGTACAATACTACGAGTAGTTCCTTCTTTATGGTAGTATAATTCAATTATGGTCTTGCAAGAGCCTTACTAGCATAGTAAATCATATGCAGCTTTTTATCTTTCCTTTGTACCAAAATACAATCTATAGCCTGGTCACTAGCATCACACATAACTTCAAACGGAAGTGTCCAGTCTGGTGGTGATAAAATTGGTGTTGATATTAATGCCTCCTTGACTAAAAATTGGTGTTGAACATAGACATGCACTTATCATCAAACACGAAGGGCACATCCTTGACTAAAAGGTTTGTCAAAGGTCTTGTAATTTGTGAGAAATCATTAATGAACCGCCTGTAGAATCCTGCATGGCCTGAGAATCCTCACACACCTTTTACATTGCTTGGTGGTGGGATTTTCTCTATTGCCTCTGTCTTCACTCTGTCAACTTCGAATCTTTGATGTGAGATTTTATGCCCTAGCACTATCCCTTCTTGTACCATAAAATGACATTTCTCCTAATTCAACACCAAATAGGATTCTTCACATCTTTGAAAAACTCTATCCAAATTAGTTAAACACATATCAAAAGAATCTCCAAAGACTAAAAAATCATCCATGAACACCTCTATTATGTCTTCTATCATGTTGGCAAAAATTGACATCGTGCATCTCTAAAATATGGTTAGAGCAATGCAAAGTTCAAAAGGCATCCGTCCGTGCGCAGGTACCATAAGGGCAAGTGAATGTAGTTTTCTCCTGATCATCAAGGTAGATGAAAATCTGATTATAGCCTGAGTATCCATCTAAGAAGCAATAATATGAATGGAAAACTACCCTTTCTATCATCTGGTTTATCAATAGGAGAGCAAAGTGATCTTTCTTAGTCACCAAGTTGAGTTTGCGATTATCTATACATACTCTCCATCCTGTGACTGTTCTTGTTGAAATTACTTCTCCACTATCACTCTCTATCACCATCATTCCTCCCTTTTTAGGTACGCATTGTACTGGGCTGACCCATTCACTATTTGAGATGGGATAAATTATCCCTGCATCTAAGAGTTTTATGATATCTTTCTTGACCACCTCCTTCATGTTAGGATTTAGTCTCCATTGATGCTCCCTTATGACATCCTTCCTCTAAGTTTATTCGGTGCATGCAAACATTTGAGCTTATTCCTTGAATGTCAACAATTTGCCATCCGATGGCTTTCATCCACTTCTGAACAACTCCCACCACCTTACTTTCTTGTTTTTCATTCAATTGGTTAGAAATTATTATCGGTAGCATTTCACCTCTATCAAGAAAGGTATACCTAAGGTGTGCAAGTAAAGGCTTAAGCTCTAATGTCAGAGGTTTCTCTAAAGATGGTAGTGTGGGTGCTTCAGTTCAAACTAATTTATCTTATGCACTTGAACATATGCCTCCTCCATCTCATCATCTCCTTTAAATTCAGGATTCTGATATTCTTGTCAACCTCTTCTTCCAAAGGCTTCACTTCTATTACGTAACTCTCAACGAGGTCTTGCTAATTTTGTTCCATAATTTCAACTTTCATACATGCACTACTCATTATTGTGTTCATTAAGACCTTATTCATATTGAATTCAACCTGATCTTCACCTATACGAAGTGATAACTTCCCTTCATAAACGTCACTTATGGCTTTCCTTGTGTTCATAAAGGATCATCCTAAGATTAGTAGGCAATTCTTATCTTCTTCAAAATCCAGAACCACAAAATCTACTAAAATAATGAACTTATCCACTCACATCAAAATGTCTTCCACTATTCTAAACAACCTTTTAATAGATTGATTAGCCAATTGAATTAACATTAATATTGGCTTGACCTCTCCCAGTCCCAACTTCCTAAATATCAACAATGGCATAAGATTGATATTAGCTCCTAAATCACACAAATATTTTGTAAATTTAAATTCACTAACCACACACGATATTGTGAAACTTCGTAGATCTTTCAATTTCACAGGCATTTGACTGGTAACTATTGAGCTGCAAGTGCTAGTTAAAGTTACTGTCTGATTATCTTCCCAAGTATGCTTCTTCGATAATATATCCTTTAGAAAATTTGCATATTTAAGTATGTGTTCTAATACCTCAACAAGGGAGATATTAATCTATAGTGTCCTTAACTTCTCAACGAACTTTGCAAATTGTTCATCTAACTTCTTCTTTTGTAGTCATTGAGGAAAAGGAACCTTGGGTTGATACGATGAAGGTGCAACATAAGGAGGGTATTCACTCATGTCCACTTCTTTCTCCTTTTCTTGATTTTTCTTAACTGGTTGGACGACCTTCTCTACTGCCTTTGTGGGTGGTTCAAGTTCCTTCCCACTTCAAAGCAGTTACAGCCTTTAGTTGCTCCCTTGATTTTATTCTTGAAGTGCTAGGAGTATTTCCCAAATTCCACATAGAAAAGGCATTGAAAAAGTTGATTCACTTAGGCTTCTAGATTATGAATTGAAGAAGCATGGTTCTTAGTGACTTGCTCAAATTTATCTTCCAACTTCTTTTATGCATTGTCTAAAGTTCCAAGCTTATCTAAAATTTTATCCAACTTCGATTCCATCATTCTTGCTTTATCATACTAAAAGCTCAATTGTCCCTGAGGCCTAAACTGTCTTCTAGTGTTGTTCAACTAGGAGAAGTTTGGGTGATTCTTCCATTCGGGGTTGTAGATGTTAGAATAGGGGTTATTATCCCTTCCTTGTCTATATTGTGCCCCCATGTAGTTCACTTGCTCCTAATTGTCTTCTTTCATAAGGTAACACTCTACAGTATCATAGTCTATCTGACTACAGAGCTCACACTTCAACTATGCGGCCTTCACCTGACCTTCAGATGATGCCTTCATATTGTTTAGTTGTCGCATCAGGTTTTCGATCTTCACTTACATCTCTGTCACTTGATCAACTACAACAATTCCCTTCTGCTCTTTAAAAATAGCTAGTTGCCTTCCTCGCTCATTCGTCTGTAAGTAGCTGTTGCTTACCATCTCCTCAATCAATTCCTCTACCTCATCAATAGTCTTCCACATCAAGGATCCTTCTGACGCTGCGTCAATTGTGCCTTTTATCTGTGGGTTAACTCCATTGTAAAAAGTCTACAAAAGGACCTCATTGGGTAAGTTGTGGTGTGGGCACTTCCTTCGTAGGTCCTTATATCTTTCCCACGCATCATAAATGGACTCCCTATCACCTTGTTGGAAATTGGTGATTTCCTTTATAATCTTCATTATCTTGGTCAACAAAAAGTACTTGTCCAAGAAAGCATGCACAAGTTGATCCCATGTTGTGATGATAGCTAGGCTCAATGAATGATACCAAACCTTCGCTCTATCTCTAAGAATGAAAAGAAATAGCCTAATTTTAATAGCATCCTCTGACATCTGATGATACCAGAAGGTATCACAGATCTCGAGGAAGGTCACGATATGTACAGTACGATCCTCATTTGCTAATCTATAAAATTGCACGTTCTGTTGAAGTATGTTAAGGAGGGCCAGCTTACTATCCAATAAGGCTACTTAAACCGACAGCCTAGACACTCCTTGGTTTGACGGGTTGAACCTTAGCCTTATAAAGTCCATCAAGGTCCTCTGTTGTCTTCCTTGGTTCACTTCCTAAGCCATATTTCTTTGAAACTCCTAGGCCATTGATGATTTTCATATCTTTTCTTCTTCTTCGCACCGAGCTTTCTTAAGAGTTCATTCTAATCGTGTGATGTCTAAATCTAACATCTCTGCTACAAGACGCGAACCTCTCGCGACTCTTGTGTTCATACAAGAGCACGAATTCTAAATTGAAATAAAAGAAACAAAAACAAAAATTAAAAACTAATATAACGCCTTAAATTATAGAACTAAACTATTGCCTCCCGGCAACAGCTCCAAAAACTTGATCGCTGGCTTCCTATATGATAAATTTTACTAAACCTCGATAATACCACAAGTACGTGGGTCATTTGTGTGTTACCTATATTGTCGATCACACAAGGAGGGTTAATCTAGTCCTAAAATCTAAAGTCGAACCAAATCTCAACAATCTAAAATAAATAATAAATGCAGAAAATTAATCAATCAAATAATCAATTATGATAATTAAATTTCAAAAATAATAATGAAATAGAAATTCACATAACCAAATCAAGAATTAACCTAGGAACTACCAATTGAAAAAAAGGGGTTTTAATCCAAAATTAATGAAAATCTAAATAATTATGAAATTATCAAGTTATCGGGACTCGACAGTCCTAGGGTGGATTACTCTCTCTTGAGTTATAATCTTTAAACCCTAATTAATAATCCCTAATTTAAATTATGGAAT
>JAOTAY010021824.1:0-10083 GCA_025629805.1 Erythroxylum baracoense | reverse complement strand
ATTTCCGTCGGTAAGGGGCGACGGAATTTATTCCGTCGGTATTATTCCGACGCAAATTCTGAATTTTCTTGTAGTGAAATATATTTTAGTATACTAAACTACTTTTACACATCATAAAATATATTTTAGTATACAAAGGCAAGATAGTAGTTAAATATTAATTATGATAGTTACGAGAGCCGTTAA
This sequence comes from Erythroxylum baracoense, assembly GCA_025629805.1. NCBI lineage: Eukaryota > Viridiplantae > Streptophyta > Magnoliopsida > Malpighiales > Erythroxylaceae > Erythroxylum > Erythroxylum baracoense. The sequence goes on along the minus strand of JAOTAY010021824.1, from coordinate 9,897 downwards.
AATACGACTGTTAATATGCATAAAATACATATATATTTTCTTAAATATTTTACTTGATTTAAAAGATATACTGTTATGTTTTAATTAGTTTTATGTTTTTCAATTTTATTCAAAAATAGGAGGCAATTCCAAGTAAATAATAAGAAGAAATGTGAGAATCTTTCATGATCTTGCTATAGTAATGGTCCAAACGTTATGCATTTAGTGAATATTCAATTCCTATTTTTATGGTAACTTTTATTGTGCTCGATGGAAGCACATTTATATAGGTTTTTTTCTCTAATTTTGAGTCCCTAAGCTTCTGTTTTCTTCTGTTAATATACACTATCGTATTTAGGAATTGAGAGCTTAGAAAAATTCTAAAAACGCAACTCTTTAAGAACAAACAACAATGTTAGGAGTTAATTTTGTTTTCTTCCATATTTATTTTATTTACTTATTCTAATGTATATTATTGTTGAATATATGTTAGAATGTGCTTACATTTGGTATCTGAACAAGGTTAGCCTCTGTCTTGTTGAAGTTTTTTGGAGAATTTCAAATTTCTAGAAAATTTTCCATATTTGAAAACTTTCAATAGAGTTGTTTTCAGATGTTTTTCTTTAGATTAAAGGTAGAAATCTTCAATTAAGTGTTTTATAAGCATTTCTACATTTAACAAATGCGTTTTTGTGGTGTTTTTTGGTCTAGTTTTGTGGAGCATCTGATGGGTCGTGACTCGGGTCGATTTGACTCGGCTGGAGGATGAAGAAGACCCATACGAATTAAACTACGTCGTTTTGTATATGTTTTGAAATCCAAATCAAATATTGGACTGCATCGTTTTATTTGTTGGTGTTGATTGCATCTTTTATGTGGTTTTCTCTGCATTTTGTTAACAATCATATATGTTTTTAGCTATGCTTTGTGTTTTGTTTTAATAAAAACAACATATGTTGTGGTTGGGCTTGAACCAACGCCCTCATGGGAGGGCATGGTGAGCCTCAATATATATTATATGTTGATATTATATTTGAATAACTATTAAATAATGCAACATATTATTCCATGGCTATTGTATCTATATTTTGCCTTGTGAATAACATCATGGATAAAAAAAATTTAGTGATTAGTTATTAGGGCTTAGCTACAATAACCCTAATTATATATTTATGTAATTATTCACATAAATTTTAGAGACTTTTAATTGTAATTAATTATTTTAGTATAATAAAATTTATCCCACATGAATTTTTATTATATTTGAATAATTAATTAGGATAAAATATCAAATAATTTTTCTAATTTGCCTACAGGTATTAGAAATTGGTGTATAATTTGATAGTTTTATCATATAGTTTAACATAAATCTATTTGAATAAAAAATGTAGCCCACAGGCAATTGTTATATCATTTGATTTTTGTCTTTTAAGATATGTTTTATATTGGTAATAGATATATATATAATTTGTTAGCCTTAATTTATTGATAAGTAGTATGTATGTTTAATTTATGTTGTTATTCAAACTGTTAGTTTCTCTGATACAAGTTGTGAAATTCCCAAACTAAGGGGTGCAAACTATAAGATTTAGAAGGGGAGAATTCTTCTTCATTTGAGGTGGATGAACATTAATTATGTTATCCGGAAAGATGAACCACCTAAAGTAACAGAGGTCAGGACTATAGTTGAAATTGGGCTTTATGAACGTTGGGAGCGATCTAATAGCATAAATGTGATGTTCACTAAAACAAAAAATTCTGTTAGCATTCGTGGTTCTGTCAACATGACATTGTTCACACTCTACTAAAGGCTGTTGATGAATAGTTCGACACTTCAGACAAAGTACTTGCAAGCACCCTAATTGTGAAGTTTTCATCTACAAGACTCACCGGAGATCGAGGTGTGCGTGAGCATATTATGAAGATGAGGGACATTGCGGCTCAGTTACGGAAACTAGAGGTTGAGATATCTGATTCTTTCCTCGTGCATTACATTTTGTACACCCTTCCACCACCATAGGAACCCTTTAAAATCTCTTATAATACACGTAAGGATAAGTGGTCAATAAATGAATTAATGACCATGTGTGTCCAAGAGGAAGGGAGATTATCGATGGAATAGGGAGAGAGTTTGCATAGTGCACATATGGTTGTTCAAGGCAAGAAGAAAAATCAAGTCAACTCAAAGGAAAAAAGGCAAATACCTATCAAAGTTGACATTAAGAAGGAATTTAAGTGCTTTTTTTGCAAGAAGAAATGACACATAAAGAAGGATTGTTTCAAACGTAAGGAATGGTTTTGAAAAGAAAGGTAATCTAATCTCACTAGTTTGTTTTGAATCTAATATGGCTGAAGTTTTTCATGACACATGGTGGATTGATTCTGGTTGTACAATCCATATTACAAATGTGTTGCAAGATTTACAAAACCCAAAGAAGCCAGTGGGAAGTGAGCAGTATATCTTATCCGAAAACAAGATACATTCACGTGAGGAGGCTGTTGGGGATTGCAATTTAATTTTATGTACTGGCTTTATTTTAAAACTACAAAAGACATTTTATATTCCCAAATTCTCTAGGAAATTGATTTCAGTTTCAAGATTTGTACCGTTTAGATACTCCTTCCATTTTTTAGACAAATCTTTAAAGTTACATTATAAATTTGTATTTGTTGGGAATGGTACATTATTTAATGGTATTTTTTACTTTAATTTACAAGATAATACCTGTTACAATGCAACACATGTTCATGCTGGAACAAAACGTTGTGTCATGAATGAAAATTCCTTTATGTTGTGGCATCGAAGATTAGGACATATCTCTATAGAAAGGATTAAAATATTGGTGACTGAGGGAGTATTTAGTACTTTGGATTTTGCTGATTTTGATATTTGTGTGGATTGTATAAAGGGAAAGCAGATTAACAAATCAAATAAAGTTGCCAAGAGAAGTTCAGACATATTAGAAATCATACATACAAATATTTATAGTCTAGATATGGACTCGTATGGTTAGAAATACTTCATCTCATTTATGGATGATTGTTCACAATATATGTATCTCTACTTACTTCATAACAAGAATGAAGCACTAGATGCTTTTAAAATGTTCAAAGTAGAAATAAAGAAACAATGCGGTAAGCAAATTAAGATCATGGGATCTGATAGAGGTAGGGAATATATGGTAGACATATTGAAGGTGGACAAGCACCTGGTCCATTTGCGAGGTATCTTCAACAAAATTGGATAGTAGCTAATACACTATGCCTGGATCTCTGGGCCAGAATAATGTGGTAAAAAGAAGAAACCGAACATCATTGGACATGGTATGAAGTATGTTGAGTAGCTCCAAACTTCTCAAGTTCTTGTGGATTGAAGCTCTTAATACGGTTATGTATATATTAAATCATAAAATTCTTGGTTTTATGGTAACTTTTATTGTGCTTGATGGAAGCACATTCATATAGGTTTTTTCTCTGATTTTGGGCCCCCAAGCTTCTATTCTCTTGTGTTAACATACATCATCGTATTTGGGAATTGAAAGCTTAGAAGAATTTCAAAAGCGCAGCTCTTCAAGAACAAACAACAATGGCATGAGGAAATTTTATTTTCTTCCGCATTTTTTTTGTTTGCTTATTCTAATGTATATTATTTTTGAATACATGTTAGAATGCGATTATAAGAAATCCGCTTTTTTTGAAGGAACACAATCTAACCTACACTTGTGTTTCGGTATTTTAACAGGATCAATTACATCAAATGTTATGACCTGAGTCACGATCTTATAAGTGACCATGCTCAAATCAAATAGGAAACAAAGAGATCAATGATTTATCGATATAGACATAGAAGATGCTGTATATTTAAGATTTACGGCTTTGAGATACATCATAATAGAGGTTGTGTCTATTAACTAGAGAAGTTAACAAAGTGAAAGTCTAGACCACTTTTGTGTCGTAAACTGTATCCATGAAGGATTAGGAGGAGGTGATCAGGAATAATATGGCTCCACTAGAGCTTACCAAGGACTTATCTCTTAATAAGAAACTTTGGCAAACTAAGATACTAGTAAGAAACTTTTGAACATTTTCTTTTGATTTTTGTAACTTTTATTAGCATTAATATTTTTTGTCACACTTACTTATTTAGTTACTTTATATCTTTATTTTTTATTTTTCTCTTTTTTCTTCTATTTAACTGCCTATTTATTTTATTTACTTATTTGTTTTTCTTTTTTATTTATTTACTTAATTCTATTTATTTATTTATGTATTTATTTATCTAATTATTTATTATATTTTTGTTTTATTATTTTTATATTTATTTATTCTTTCATTTAATAAATCCTTAACAATTATTAGTCAATTTTGAACATTAGTATTCATATTTACATATTCTCTTAATTTTTAATAAAAATAAAATAAAAACTTTTTAACAACAATATCATACTTAAGGATTTGTTACGTGATGATTGAAAATTTTTTTGTAACGCAAAAAATTTATGAAATATTTTAATGAAAATTTATTTCATAATAAAATTGAGAAATTATTTTTTAGTTTAATTTAAACATTTTAGTAACCGTCTTATAATATCTAAAATTTTTAAAAACATTCACAAGGGGAATTGTTCACTTCCTTTCATGAATAATTTTAAAATATCAATGTTTTAACATAATTTTATATTCGAATTTTCAAGGATAAAGGTTTTGAATCTCGTACCATATCAACAGCAAAATATCGTTTTGGCTAAAAAATAGTACGAAATTAAGTTGTTTAGTGCCGATCATTGGTACCGGAATGCCGACCAAATATCGGCCATTTTTATAAACTTTAAAAAATCGAAGAACTTGTTTGAAACAAAATTTTGAAAATACCCCTCACCCGAGAGTCTCCTCTCTATCTTCACTCTCCAGCCGGTCTCTCTGTCTCCAGTCCGAGTGTCACTGTGCCCAGTCCAGTCCCGCCGACCACTGCAGCCCCACGAGTCATCGGCTACTGCTACCACGCGTCTCTACCGTAGATAACACATTAATTAATAGAAACATAAGATGTCACGATATAAATCTGTTTTAGAGAAAGCGAAGAATGTGAAAAAGGCATACACACGAAGAAAGAGCTGGCAATGACTGTGAAAAAAATAAGGCAACAGTCAGCGATGAGAAAATTAGATGATAGGCCTAGTGGGTTTCAACTCTCCACTTAAATCTTTCCTTTGTAGGAAGTTTTAAGTTCGATTCACTAAAGGAGGAAAGAGAGAGAATTTTCTCTATTGATGATCTTTTAGTCCCCTAGAATGCTCCTTGGTCGGATTAATTACAAACGTCTCGTTTCTAGCAGAAGTTTGGAACTACTGGGAACTTGGGGCTGATAGGAACCTGATACTGACAGGGGGAGCAATGATCAATCAACAACCGACCAATCAGTATGCGAAGATTCTTTGTGCGTAGAAATATACAGGCTATGTAAGAACCTGAGAGATTTTGGGATTCTAAGACTCTGTATAAGGTCTTAATAATTTAAGATTAGTCCAACAAAATTAAGATATCTAATGTATATTAAAAAAAAGGTGATAGGTTAGTTTCAAATAAAACAGAAAAGTGATGATCGTCAGCTTGGGCCGTGTAGATTTAGACGTATCGAGTCTCTGCTCCGTCGTTGGGAGGAATAGAAAAGCGAAAAATAGAGCAACCGAAAAGTATTGACGGAGGGAATAAAAAACGAGTTCATTATTTCCTTTTTACTGATGGAACAAGAGACAACTCCGTAAAAAGTCGTCTACCATAAATGTCTACGTAATAAAGCTCGCTCTCGTAGAATCGTAGATGTCTGTTGTCAGCATCCTCTCTTTTATATGTAAACGTAATTTTTTAAAGGTCAACACAAGATGCTAGTGGAAAGAGAGACGCAATTAAAAGTTAGAGCACCAGAGCAGAGATTAGTAGGAACTTGGAAGAAAGAGAGTCACAGAGTATTTAACAACAATTATAAAAAAACGATGTTTTTTTTATGATAAAGAAAATGACAAATTTCAAATTTCAGATGAATTAAGAAAATTTTAAACTAATTTTAAAAAAATCTCATAATTTTATTTTTAACATTTAAAATAAATTGTTATTATTTTAAATTTATATTATTATAATTTTTGAGACATTATTAATGTAAAATTAAAATTTAGAGTACAATATATTAAAGACTATTTTGTAATTTTAAAAAAATTCAGGGACTATTTTATAAATTTTAAATATTATCTAAAACGGTACATGATATTGATCAGTACAGGTATAGTACCATACTAAAACGAAATCTGGTACCAATATCGATACGATATTCATAACATTGTTAATTACACTAAATTCTTCTATATTTTAATTTTTTATTTCAATAATGAAAACTATCATTTAGTCTCTTCTGTCATTATTTAAATATTATACAACTCTCCCATTATATTTTGTTTTCTATTTGTCAATTTATCATTCTAAAATATTGCATTAAAATTAAAAAAATTTAATATTAGTATTTTGATAAAAATAAATAAAAATTAAAAAATACGAAGAAAAGAGGATAAATGATAATTTTTAAGACATGATAATTAAAAATAAGAAAATATCAAATTACAAAAAATAGTAATATTGAACTTAATTTAAAAATGATTGTGTTAAACAATATTTTAAATAAGGGATCAAATAAGGAAAAGTTTAAAATTTAAAGGTTCAATCGTATTAAACTATTATAAAATAAGTATATAATAATCGAGAAATAAAAGTTATAAGACTAAGTAAAAATAAAATAGTTCATTGAGATAAAAAGAATACAACAATGTCCATTAATATATAATGAACTAATAGTAAGTCAAATATAGTAATTCAAATTAAATATGAATCTAACATAAAACTTAGAATAATAATAAAAATTGAAATTGTGTTTATGAAAGATATCGTGTCTCATCATCGTCAAAAGTTCTAAATTTTCCAACTTTTTCTAAAAACTCATAAACTATGCTTTCATTTAAAGTATCTACATTAACTTCTTTTACCACATTCAAATAAATTACAAATTAGTAATATATGAAATTATTCTCTATTGAAAATTGTAATATATTATACTTTTAATGTTAAATATGATCAAAATAAGACGTCAACTTAACTTTCAAAAAAAAGACGACAACTGACCATCAATATATTTTTTAATTAATTTGTTTTGACAAATACATTTTCATAAATTGTTTTTTCAAGTTTATTATAATCAAGATGATGTGACAATTCTTCTTTTATCCAAAATTCAGTATGGTTAATATAATCAATATCAATTGGATCATACGTTCTTTTCTTACTAAGCACTCTAAAGAGATGATAGAAAAATTATAAAGTGAATAATGAAACTAAAATTTATGAAAAATAAATCAATTAAATACATATTCTTCATTCCCAGATTATAAGTAACATAAATATGGTCATTGAGTTTTTGAAGTTCCAAATAATTTCGTTTCTTTGTACGAATACATTAAAAAATGCTCCAATTACGTTGCTAACATGATTTAAAAACTGTTTAACTGAATAATTTAGTAGTGAGTTTTCTCAATATTGGAGCACTTTTACTAAACAATCTCTGTCACTCATCTGTGTTTTAGATTAATAGTTATGAAAATAAAAAATATTGTTAATAAGTAAATAATGAACTAAAAGCATGAAAACTTACCACATTGCAATTGTTTCGTCATAAGTTCTCTCTTTTTAGATATCTAGCAAAACTCTTTAAACCTTCATAATAAAACTTAATTTCATTTTTCACCTTTGATTGCTTTTTAATAAAGAAAGTACTTTTGGATTCAATCACATCAAATAGACTACTCATAATATCATTTATACATGTGTCTCCACTATATAAGCAATAAAGATTGCAAAAATAAATTGCTAAAAAGATCCTTTGAGTAATATGCTCATCTCGTCGTCGGTCAAGAATGTCTATATAAGGCTCATTCACTTTTTCCTTCCCTTTAAAATGACTCATAATTGTTTTATAAGCTCTATACATACTATTATATATATATATATATATATATATATACTCCAAAGATGAATTCTCGTTTGAGTCAATAATCCTCAACAACCTCATAAGTAGAGTTACAATTTTCACATAACACTTCTTTTCCTTTCACACTCCTTAATAACTTATGACTTGAAGAATGTTTACTTGTCACTAAATTTTGAAGTAATTGTTTATGTTCATAAACACTTTTCAAAATAATAAATGTAGTTGTAAACCTAGCACTAGTAGATGCACAATCTCAACCAAATCTTCTTGCTTTCTTAATCAAGACAACAATGTAATATAATTATATACAAAAGTTGTGATTATACAATGAGCAGTACATGGAGACCAATAAATATACTCATACTTTGAGTGTGACAAATACCCACCAGACATATAATAGTTGCATTATCTGTAACAAAATACACAACATTCTTTGGTAAAACCCATTCAACAATTTTATAAAATAATTTAAATAAAGCATGAGCACTTTTTACCACTACAAAAGCATAAAGAAACTTGATAAAAATTATTCCAATATTATTATAAATTAATAAATTAATTAAGGTTCTTTGTCTTTAATCAGTCTACCCATCTACCATAATAGTGCATCATGTTGTTTCCTAACTAGATTTATATGTATCCACAATTAAATGATATTCCTTTATAAATTTTGAAACAAAGGCACATGAATCTCATAATAAGATGTCTTAAATCCTAGACCTATCGTTATGGTAGCATCTATTGCTTATTGAAAATAAGGTAAATTTAAAGCATTTAAATGAATACATGAATCATAGAACTATCTAGCTTATGCTTGTTTACATGGTAAAATAACATCTTTATCAACCAAAACACTTTTCAAATTAGGTTGAGAACCATAATTAGTTTTTGAGGAAAATAAGAATGTCAATATCAACTTTCCTTTTTTCTTTATCCATTACTTATTGTGCCTCATCATCTCTAAAAGATACATTATGAGCCTCTTTATTTTTCTTTTTACTTGTTGCTACAAATAATTTCCAACCCTCTCTCGCACATCAAAATGTACTTTTTTACAAGAAGTAATATTACCTTTAACACCAGTAAAATGTTTTTTTAATTATGTAAATTCCTCCCTCTTTAAACATTATATCATAAAATATACAGTTATATTAAATATTTTTATAAAATGTCAAGGGGAAAGGAAAATAATTTCATGTTAGATTAGACTTATTACGAGTAGAGGATGTTAAGTTTCTCAAATTTTTTTCTAATAATTTCATACGTTCCACTATAATTTTAACTTGAAAATGCAAAACAAGAAATTGTAAGGTTTGTACACAATTATAAGATTTGGACATTATGAGAAAGCAATATATATTGAAAATATTTGTCCTATTGAATATATTTAATTTGGAAAAGTAATGCAATTAATGTTAAAAATATAATAATATGAAAGTTTAAAAAGAACAAAAATATACAAACGATAAGCTTTTACTTACTATATATCTTGATTTTTAAAACAGTTGAAAAGAAAAATGGATGCTTTGGTTTAATCAGTTAACACATTTAGTAAGTATCTCTCAATTCCAAAGTTGACATGGTTAAAAAGATACGACAGAACTATTCTAGGAAATCAAGATATTAATTTGAAAATATTTGATGATCACTTGCATGATTGTGTTGTAACTTGTAACTAACTTGGAGCCCCGACAACGAAGCTAATGATAATAAAATCAAACGTTATCTTCTCATTCAATTTAATGGATGAGATAGTTATATTTTCTCTGAGCTTTTTCACCGAACACCTGGTAGTCACCTTCACGTCGGTTGAGCGCATCGCTCCTCCGTGCTGTGCAAAGCCACCCATGAATAACCTTCCACCAGGCAACACAGAACCAGCAATGGTT